>VXAV01006550.1:19143-29492 GCA_013399715.1 Alectura lathami
AAAGAAAAAAAAACTGTACAGCAACAAATTCTGTACAACACAGAATCATAGAATTTATTTAGTTAAAAGGGACCTTGACAGCTTAGTCCCTTAGAGAGGCATGCTTCTCAGCACCTTTTCATGCTGTTTTACATATCTCCTAGGATGGAGGTTTCACAGCATTTCTGTATGTTTCACTATCCTCATGGAAAAATTATTTTCCCAAAAGTCCAATCAGAATTTTCCTGCACTCTAACTTGACCCAGTCTCCTCTTCTCCAGGCTGAACAGTTCTTTCTGCCTCTCCTTATACAATGTATATATCAATCCTTATCGTCACAATGGTACTCTANCTAAACTGAGCACAGCTCTCTGGATGATGTTCACATTCAGCTTGTTGTTTGCCAGGGACTTTAAGCCTTGCAAAGTTTTTTACAAGTCTCTGCAGAGTTACTCTTCCTCCAGTCAGGGCTCAGCCTAAACTGCTATATGTATTTAACCCATACCAGATGCAAAAGTTTCTGTCTGCCTTTGCAGAACTTCAGGACGTATCTATAAGCTCCCAGGGAGTCAAGGTTGCCCTTCAGTGTCTCTGCCCTGCAGAATGTCAATCGCTCTTCCTGCTGCCTTTCATCCCACACTGTTCAGTACCACCCCTGAAACATGCTGAAGGGGGATGTTCTGTCTCAACATCTGGGTCTTTAACAAAGCCATTTAACAGTATTAGCCTCAGTACTGACCCCTGAGAAAGACTACTACTGACTGGACCTAAGATGGACTTTATATAATTGACCTCAATTCGTTGAGCTCAACAATGCAGCCCAGTTTTAATGAATTTTATGGCCAAACTACAAACCATATCTCACTAGCTGCAAGGATAGAATGGGTGAATATGTCAAAATTAAAGTGAAGGCAAACAACATCTTACATTAACTATTACATCATCCACAGGGGCAGACATCTCTTTGTAGAAGGTTATCATGTAGCTTAGACACCAGCTGCCTTCAGTAAACCTGAGCAGGCTGCTCTTTATCATTTTTTCTTCATGTCCAGAAGGATTTATTCCATATTTTCCTGAAGACTGAGATTTAGCTGACCAGTTCTTGTTGTCTGGATCTTCTTTTTTTTTTTTGCCTGCCTTGAAGACACAGTTAAGATTTTTTTTTGTATATATTTAAGTATACCAAGACAAACCTCTAAGAACAAAAACTTCTTTACAGTCTATACGTAAGCTGTGTGAAATAAATAAATATTTTATGTTTTTAGACTGAAGTGAGAAAAGCATATTTTATGTACATGAGAAAAGTTATCTTTCTTAGGTCTGCAGCAACTTCAAATACTCGTATTCTAATGAATGGCTGTAGAATAGTGTCCAAATACTCTAACAGAATCCAGTCTGAAAGCACAAAATAATACATCAGAAAGCATTAGTCAAATCAATCTAATCTGTCCATCTGGCTGAGTTTCCATTTAATGCAAAGTATAACATCCCCTCCAACATAATTAGTCATCTTTAGTTACTTTGATATCGGAATGCAGGTGGAAAAATCCCTAACTATTTAAGCTAATCAGTGTGTGCTTTCTGTTACATTAGTATAAGAAAAGAATAGGGTAATACGGTTTTTAATTGTTGATTTTTTAAGTTATGTACAGTTTTATGTTTGCGTCTATATAAAGATTTTTTTTAATATGTATTTTTTGTCTAGCTTAATCAACCAGACATAGCAACTACACTCAGAGATATATAATTTTTTATAATATCACATACCAATATCATGATATACTCAGTCATAAAATGAAATATGGAGGCAAAACCCCATAATGAATGAGTGTTAATTGAACTTGCTAGTATACATTGGTAGTAAATCTGCTAAAGAGAGTTAAGGCATCTTATACCAACTGAGAATCTGGCTTTTGGTGATAAAATTGCTGTTTGGTAGCATAGTGTTTTTACATGAGCGAGTAAATTATCAGTATTTAAATATCTAGCTGCACACGTATTTTTGCATATAGACATGTATTTACAGGAGAACAGTAACTCCATAGAAAACAACCTTCCCTTTCAACGTCTTTAATTCAAGTTATATCTCTCAATGCACTATTTTTTACTTTGTTCTCTTAGATAACATTAAATGCATATCAAACTAATATTACTATTCCAGAACAATTTATACTTTTTCTGGCTTTTTATATTTTATAAATGATTCAAAGTATAAAACTTGAAAGCACTGTCACAGACTAAGGTGTTCATTAGCCCACCCCAGTGACTGAAGGAAGAACCCAAAAGCTGGAGCTGGTAACTAACAGAATGAACAGACATGAAGTTATAAATGTCAATTATTTTTAGTATATTATTTCTTCATAAAAAGAAAAAATGTAATATATATGTGCTAAATTACACCTGTTGAGTAAAGTATAATGCTGAGTTATCTATATTTTTCTGCACTATAGCTGTTTGTTTGGAATCAGCAGATGCTAAAAATAGTGGTGTAATAAGTTTAGTCTAAAATGTAGGAATAACTCCCGTAATACATGATGTACAAGACTTGCTGCCAGAAGAAGAGAGCGATATATGAACTCTAGAGTGGATTCAGGTGGTTTCTTTTTAATTTTTACTTCTTTATTGATGTTTCAATCCTTAACTGGAGTAAGTGTATACTGAAACATATTGCAGGTAATTTTCAAGCTGTTTGTGAATCATAATTAGTAATATTTTGGAACAAAAATTAGAATTTAATATCCCAAACACCAGCTGATGCAACTGTAACCCTCTGAGATGTTCTACAAATCACTAAAGCTGATTCCATCATTAAAATTATCTGTGGACATCTAAAATATTCAAAAAATTACGTATGTTCTCTGTAGCTCATAGCAAAACCTTGAGATACATTCCCTGTGATACATATCAAAACTTTGAGCTATTGTTATTCAGACTTCTGCAGCAACTATTTACACAATATTTTTTTAAACTCTTTTAAAAAAAATCATTATATTCCAAAGGTATTCCATAGCCATACACATACGTAATTTTACATATGAAAATTTTCTACTCAGCCATATCTCTGGAGATACTTATTACTATTTAAAGTATATGATTAAATGATATTTATGATGAAACAAACGTTTATGGGAAGTAACTTCTGGGTTACATTGTAGGCAAAGAAGTTTAGGTGGTCCTTGTTTTGCAGTCTGGGGACCGAGTGGACAGGTGGACCATCCTGGAGAAACCCTTCCATACCATAAGCAATTTGAAGAGTCACAGCATTCTAAACACATGAAAACTCTTTTGGAAACAGGAAAGGCTTAAACCTGACATGTTTTAACTGAAATGTTTTAGGTTCAACAGAAAAGTGTTTTCTAATAAAATTCTCTCAAAACCAAAATGTGTTAGAAAGTTCCCTATTAGATCTGCTCCTGTGTAATTATTCTGATGTCATCCTTGCACTTTTGGGGCAATAAGTTAACATTTTCACTGTATTTTGATATTAGAAAGCAAGCTGGTGGTTCTATAGTGATCCCATGTAAAATAAAAAAAATTTAAGTATTCTGACCAGCAGATGTTTGAGGTATCTCTGCAAAGCAAAGATTATACTATTTGAATGATCAACAATTCCATATATTAATGTTTCTGTATTATTTTTCACTTTAATCTTTACCCTGAATTTCATTGTTTTGCAAAGCCTGTCTTGAGGCATGTTACAACAACTGCAATATTTCTAAACCCAAACTTTTGGTACATACACCAAGATTTAATTCCTGGTTAATGGTTAAACTTTGAAACTATGAGAACTTCAGTATTTAGTAACAATATAGTTCTTCTCCTCCTTACAAAGTATTTCAATTCCAAAATCAGATTTCAAATGAAAATAAACAAGGATTTTTGCTATTAATGTTTGCTACAAGATCTATAAATAGATCTGCAGTACTGGAAATTTTTGAGCAAAGAGTTTTGAAAATCACGCAATTAAATCAAGTGAAAGAGGCATATGATTGAATTTGCATAGTTCTTACCAATAATTTGAGACCTCTGCTACTTAACACTGTCATAAAAAATACAGTGCAATTAATTTACTTCAAAATCATAGAATCATAGAATTATAGAATCATAGAATCATAAAATCATAGAATGGTTTGGGTTGGAAGGGACCTTAAAGATCATCTAGCTTCAACCCCCCTGCCATGGGCCTCCCACAAGACCAGGTTGCTCAGAGCCATATCCAGCCTGGCCTTGAACACTTCCAGGGAAGGGGCATCCACAGCCTCTCTGGGCAACCTGTGCCAGTGTCTCACCACCCTCACAGGAAAGAATTTCTTCCTAATACCTAGCCTAAACCTCCCTTCTTCCAGTTCATAGCCATTACCCCTTGTCCTGTCACTACATGCCCTTCTAAAGTGTCCCTCCCCAGCTCTCCTGTAGTCTCCCTTCATGTACTGGAAGGCTGTTGTCAGGTCCCCGCGGAGCCTTCTCTTCTCCAGGCTGAACAACCCCAACTCTCTCAGCCTGCCTTCATAGGGGAGGTGCTCCAGCCCTCTGATCATCTTTGTGGCCCTCCTCTGGACCCCCTCCAGCAGCTTGATGTCCTTCTTGTGTTGGGGGCCCCAGAACTGGACGCAGTACTCCAGGTGGGGTCTCATGAGAGCAGAGCAGAGGAGCAGAATCACCTCCCTTGCCCTGCTGGTCACGCTTCTCTTGATGCAGCCCAGGATGCAGTTGGCCTTCTGGGCTGCAAAGGCACATTAGAATTGGCTTCCTCTATCACTTGAAAGAGGAAGTTGCCATCAATGCAATCCAGGAACATCCTTGATTGCTGGTGCCCTGCTGTGTTGCCTTCCCAAGAGATATCAGGGTAGTTGAAGTCCTCCATGATGACCATGGCTTGTGAATGTGAAGCTGCTCCTATCTGTCTGTAGAGGGCCTCATCCACTGGGTCATCCTGGCCAGGTGGCCTGTATACGACCCCCACTATGAGGTACCCTTTCCCTGCCTTCCCTTTAACCCTGACCCATAAGCACTCTGGCAGCTCCTCATCCACCTGTGGAGCTCCATGGACTCCAGCTGCTCGTTGCCTGCCTTTCCTAAAGAGTTTATAACCATCTATTCCTATGCTTCAGTCATGAGAGACATCCCACCGTATCTAGGTTATGCCAATGATATCACAGCCCTGCAAGCCTGCACATACCTCTAGCTCATCCTGCTTGTTCCCCATACTCCATGCATTGGTGTACAGACATACGAGTGGGCCCCCCACTGAGGCTGCTTTGCCAGTTGGAGTTCCCCCATCCTGCACTTCACATGCTCTCTCACTAAACTGTGAACCTATTCCAGGCCCAGGGCACCCATTACCACCAATAGCCTTGAATTGGGATGGATAATCCTGCATATCATTTCTACAAACACAAAATGAAAAATAGTTCATTTAAAATATGCAACTTATATACTTCTGTTGACAGTACAGGTCTAGTGAAAAGGTAGTAATATTTAAATACATTCAAAATAGTTATAAAACCTTTTACTAGGATTTTAATGTCCACAGATATAACTGTAAACAACATTCTGTTCACTACTAAGACTAGAAATAGCAAACTTGATTCTTTAATAAAAAGAGTTGAAAACCTAAAAGAAATATTCCTGAAAAAATCATGAATTTTATTATTGATTTTATCAGCTAAGTAGAATTGTCGTAATTTCGCAATACAGAAAGTATATGTGTTGAAAAATAAGGGATGTTGCAATAGCAAAGAGCCATTACTAGCGTTAGAGTTTTACTTACAGGTTTTCCTCTAAAAAGACGTTTTTTCCATAAATAAAATACTGTTTCTCACACAGAGCATGATGGCACAATGTAGTGGCATATACAGTAAGAGATAAATTTCTGGAGTCTATTTTCAGTGTAACTGCTGATGATGATACCTAGAACATCCACTAAACCTTCTCCAAATATCTGTTCTCACGCTTAGTTGACTGCCTACAGTAATGCGTGGACTTGTCATTATTTACCAAACACATCACTGTCTGGAGAATTATTGATTTATTGATGTCTTCTTTAATAATGCTATTACTTTTCATCCTGCTTAACTGATCCTCTGCTTTGCTGATTGTCTACTTATTGATTTTATTTGCTCAGCTAATCATTAATCCTTAAACTTTGCCTTTTTAATTCCCTTCCATTGCCTGTGTATTTTACTTATAATGAGTTTTACAACCTAATTGACTCTGCACCTACATGATTTTCTCACTTAATTAATTGCATTTATACAATTAATTGCTTGATTTATTCACCTGTAATTAATTGAACACAAATTAATTTTATCATTTCCTGGCACTGAGTTGCATAAAGTTGGGTGACCACAGTCATACACTGCTATTATTTGTCCAGAGACTCCTTTTTCCTCCCTACTTTTCTTCATCTGTCACCATCTCCTCTAACTTTTAATGTCCTAAATGTTTTATTATTACATTTCCTCAAACTGAATACTCATTGATCTTTAACACTGTCAAAACATTTTTTTATGAATACTTATTATTATTATTTTAGTTTTAATAAATTTAAATTCAAATTTTGCTTCACCTAGTAAGAAATTAGAGCATTCTTCGGCATGGAATCTGTGGTTAATCCCACATTACCCTTTATTATTTTAGACTAATTCTAGCAAATTAAAAGTGTTTTCTCTTTGTAGATCTAACTGCAAGGCTGTAAAATACTACAATTACTTAGTCCTATGAATCTTAAAAGAGACCTAACTTCACAGGAGAGATACATCACGAAAACTAATCTATAACACAACTCTTCATTTTCTGAGAAAATGAGATATGACTTTTAAAGCCTTCATTTGAGAACACAAGGCCCAGGCTTCTAAACTGCAATGAGTTGCATTTTTTGAAATGNCTTCATTTGAGAACACAAGGCCCAGGCTTCTAAACTGCAATGAGTTGCATTTTTTGAAATGCATCTCATTTCTGGAGTGGAGCAAACAGAATTCACAGGTTCCTGCTGTAAATAGGAAATGTTTTTAATACTGATTCATTCTGTGGATCACCCTTTCAAGGAATGTAGCCATCTAACCATAGACACATATTTCACACTTTCTGAATCATTTTGTTTCAGCAAGGACAAGTATATGAAGCAACTAAGTAGACCTTTTGAGTGCCTTTACATAACATATTTGACTGTGTTTAGCTTAACTGAAGGCAAACTGTTAGAAATTTGACGGAGACTGAAGTTACCCCTCAAGAGAAAATACTCAGATTCAACAGTATTTCAAACCTTCTTAAATTTCACCCAACTGCTGTAGTACGCCTCCTTATGTATGAAAAGTATCAAGCTCATATAACAGTATTAATCAACTACTGGCATATCCTCCAGGTTCCAAATTCTTCTGTGAAATTACATCTTATGTTTCTAATTTGTTTTTAAAAATGTTGTGAAATAGTTGAGCTACAGCAGCCGACAACATATTCGTTTCCCGAAACACAGATAAAATAAGCACTAATTTATAGCATTGTGCCAATAGAATGATGCACACAATTCTTAGATATAACCAAATAGGCAGAAATACTGAATTCCATTTTGCTTCAGTCCTCAATATAAAAACATTATGTTAATGTGGGCATGTATAATTAATGTCATATATTAAAACAGAATATATTAGACTAGACAAAAAAAAAAAAAAAAGTTAAAAACTGTCCATATGCTATTTTCAATATCTGACATACTCTGAGAAATTTGATTTAGAGTACTTAGGGAGATGAAATGGCTGTGTTAAACTTACAAATGTTTGCTGTTATCTTTGAGAAAATGATGAGGACAGCTAAAGAATCAAGTCTTTGGTAAAGCACAGATGTAGTGCTTAACCTTTAAGAGGTAGATCTATAACCATAAAAATTAATATTCCTAGCAGTGAAAGAATTTAGAGCTATCCAGAAGGCAACAAAGAGATATGTGAAAGGACAAATCATTTCAGAGTAACTTTGTTTCTTTTAATAAGAAGTTAAAAGGCTTTGTGGATTGGACAGAACAATAATATCACATATATTGATATATTTATTCGCATATAGGGTCTCCACAGTAACGTTTTTAAAACTACCTCACATGATTCCACAAGCATTTTACAGGCATATGGACTATTTGACACTATTACTGAATAGGTGTAATTTTGAAAAATAAGTCCAAAATAGTCATCATCACTTTTGTCTGACAAACCGGGAGGATACCAAAGGTGGAACTCTGGGTTGGAGGTAAGTGGGAAGCCACACACAGGCATATAATGTGTTTCAACTATGTGGCTATGTGGCTGGTGCAGGCATGATGGTTTTGGTTTTTATTACAACAGCACATTCTATGGAGATTCTAACCTGTTGCGGGGGCATGGGATACACCTGTCTAGAAGAGGCAGCTGTCATGATTGGAATGCTGTCATGGATGGTTATGTCTCTTTTAGGAAAGACAGGTCAGCAGGGTGAGGTGGTTGAGTTGCTGTTTATATGAGTGAGC
Organism: Alectura lathami; assembly: GCA_013399715.1. NCBI lineage: Eukaryota > Metazoa > Chordata > Aves > Galliformes > Megapodiidae > Alectura > Alectura lathami. The sequence continues at coordinate 27,614 of VXAV01006550.1, forward strand.
AGCTGGAATGTATTGAGCTCTGCCTAGCGATGAATGAAGAATGACTGGAAAGCTTATGGGTAAGAATTAAGACGCATACTAACATGGATGATACTGTTGTGGATGTTTACAGGCCACCTGATTAGGAAGAGGAAGTTGCTGAGGCCTTCTACAGAGAGATGGAAGTAGCCTCAAGATCACAGGCCCTGGTCCTCATGGAGGACTTCAGCCACCCTGATATTTGTCAGCCCAGGCATGCACAGTCCAGGAGGTTCCTGCAGAGCATTGATGATGACTTTCTGACACAGGTGCTGGAGGAGTCGACAAGGAGAAATGTGTTGCTTGACCTTATTCTTAACAACAAGGAAGGGCTGGTTGAGGATGCGAAGTTTGGGGGCAGCCTAGGATGCAGTGACCATGAGATAGTGGAGTTCAGGATCTTTTATGGAGGAAGCAAGATAATAAATAAGATTGAAACCCTGGACTTCATGAGAGCCAACTTGGACCACTTTGTGGACCTCCTTGGGGATATGTCATGGGCTACAGTGTTGGAAGGCAAGGGGGCACAGGAGAGCTAGCTGACATTTAAGGACCTCTTTGTCCAAACTCAAGACTGGTGCATTCCTAAGAGGGGACACCTGCATGCATGAGTAAGGAACTCATGGAAAAACTCAAAAGGAAGAAGAAAGTCTATGGAATGTGGAAAAAAGGTCTGGCCACTTGGGAGGAATACAGGAATGCTGTCAGGACCTTCAGGGATACAACAAGGAAGGCTAAGGTTCACCTGGAATTAAATGTGGCAAGGGAGGTCCAAGGCAAAGGTAAAGGGTTTTTTTAAATCAATGGAAAAGGAAGACTAGGGAAAATGTGGGCCCACTACTAAATGAGGTGGATGCCCTGGTAACAGAGGTTGCTGAGAAGGTGGAGATACTGAATGCCTTCTTTACTTCAGTCTTTACTGATGGGACTGCCCCCAGACACTAGAGGTAACAGAGAGTCTGGAGCGAGGAAAAACTTCCCTTGGTCGAGGAGGATCTGGTTAGAGGTAATCTTGCCAAAATCAACACCCACAAATCCATAGGCCTTGAACAGAAGCAACCACGAGTGCTGAAGGAGCTGGCAGAAGTGATTGGCAAATTGCTCACTATTGTCTTTGAGAAGTCATGAAGAACGGGAGACGTGCCCGAAGACTGGAGGATAGCTAATATCACTCCAGTCTTCAAAAAGGGCAAGAAGGAGGATCCAGGTCAGCCTCACCTCCATCCCTGGTAAGCTGATGGAGCAACTTATTCTGGACACCATTTCCAAGCAGCTGGAGAAAAAATGAGGTCATCAGGAGTAGTCAATATTGAGTCATCAAGGGGAAACTATGCTTGACCAATCTGGTGGCTTTCTACGATGTCATCGCCAGCTGGGTGGATGAGGGGAGAGAAGTTGTTGTTGTTTACCTTGACTTCAGCAAGGCTTTTGATACTGTCTCCCACAACATCCTTGTAGCAAAGGTTAGGTGTCATGGGTTAAGTTTGTCCCGTGACAGTACCTAGCCACCCCCCCCACACACTCCCCTCATGGAGGACCCGCTAGAGGAGTGAGAAAGGAGGAGGCACTCAATTGAGATAAATCTAGTCTACTTAAAATGGCAATGTGAGATAATACATTATGAAAGGAATTGAGACCGATACATCTGTCAAAATGGAAAATATATAGAGAAGGAAAGGGGAGAGTCATAGAATCATAGAATCATAGAATCATAGAATCATAGAATCATAGAATCATAGAATCATAGAATTATAGAATGGCTTGGGTTGGAAGGCACCTCAGAAATTATCTACTTCCAACACCCCTGAGGTGGACAGGGTTGCCAGCCACCAAATCACTAGATCAAACTGCCCAGGAACCC
>VXAV01006551.1:0-10315 GCA_013399715.1 Alectura lathami
AAAAAAAAAAACCCTCCAGTAATGAGAAGAGAATGGCCTTGGGGCACTTCAGCTGCTGAAGTGCAGGTGTCACTCACGGAAACCTCACAAAACACAATCTTTTCCCCACCACCAACACGAAAGCCCACAAGGAATTGCTCTCACACTTATGACCAGATGCTGCAATCAACGCTCAGCGAGAGGGGGGAAGGACTCACTGCATGCCGCAGGCTGGGCTCAGGAGTAGGACACAGGGAACCAAACCGCACTCCAGCGACACCAGCACAGCCACCCTGCTCGCAGCCACACGGCTCCACAGGATGGGGACCGAGGAGCAGCAGCAGGAGCTGGCCATCCACGCCCCACAACGAGCAGGAGGCCATGGGGGCGGGCTGCTCTTATTTACGGACAGCCAAACCTCTTCAGTTACATCCCTCCCTCGCTTATTAAATATTATCTTATTAAATATTTTCTTATTAATTTCCAAATTCCTTGACTATGAGGGCCTTTTTTTTTTTTTTTCCAGCAAAGCTCAGGTGCAGAAAACACAGCCGCTGTAGCCCTTCGCTGATGAGGGTCACCATAAGCTAAGATTCCAACTGGCAGAGTGGTCGAGGCAGTAGCAGTAGAGGCTGCTTCCAGCCCATGTCTCTTAAACCAAATACGCCACCAGGAATACATGAGGACAAGGAGGAGGAGAGGCTGAAGGCTCCCATTGCCCCTTGCTCCACGTGGTGCATGTACAACCAGGGTCACAGCTCCCCAATCACCGTCACCTGCTTAAAGGAGGGCCACATCCACCCCAAAAACCTGCGTGGATGTGGCAGAAAAGCCGAGCAACGTGGTACTCCTTAGGCTCAGTCCCCAGAGAGGTCACATTTTACTAAATTAATAATCTATTTAGATCTGTTCAGCTTCAGCTTCTTAAGAGACTAATCCAGACAAGCCTAGAAGTACTAATAACATTCCAGTCTGGGCTTGAAGAGAGATTAGGGAACATTTATTTAGCTTCCAGTATCTTCTGATTGCTCTCAACCTTTCCTTGCACTAGCACCTAATGAGGAACTATGGTAGGGTTTATGCTGAATTAAATTTCAACAGAAAAAAAAAATAAACAAGTCACCCTCAGTAAAATTGATCCACTTAACATTCAACAGAAGAAATACAGAGGAACACGCTTAGCTCTGCATGTGGAAAATTGGGGATTTATAGCTCCATATTTCAAAACTACTGCAATGAACTTCTTGAACTACCACTTGAACTACCGCTTAAATCTTAGCTGCCAGCTAACCTGCAACGCGCATAGAGCTGTTGTACTTGAAGTTTCCTGCTTTGTTTGGTTTTGTTTGTTTGTTTGTTCTGGGGTGGGGGGGGGGGGGATTCTGTCAGCATAAGCATGTTAATCCTGGTGACAGAGACCAGCACCTAACCTAGATTTTTTTAATCATAGAATAAATCTCAATGTTCTTGTAAAATCCCACCTTTGGCCTGAAATGTGGCATGAATAGATCAAGACAAAGCAGAGTGGGAAGGCCCCAAAGTGCAGATCCGGAATTAGGGTTGCTGTGCCCATGGAGGAAGAAAGCAGAGCATTTTATTGCCCCCAAAATCAGTGTGAGAAAGCAGGGTTACTCTGCAGGAAACACCTCAGGGTGACAACAGCAAGGTATTATGGCTGGGGAATAAAAATGAACTGGGTTCATGGGGACTGTGTTTGCTGTAAGCACCATTGCAGAAAATACTGCTTGGAGACACCACCAGCCTGCACCTGGGGAACCCACACCAGGAACCCCCCCGATCCACTTGCTCCGATTTATAGGCTGAGAAGGGGATTGTGCAAGTAGACATGAAGCCTTAACAAGATTATATGGGAGTGAAAAGGGGGTTATAGTCTGTAAGGAAGTGCAATGCAACCCAAATAAAGGCTTTGGTGGGTAATGGCAGCAATGTGCAACAGGTTTGTATAGTGTCTGGCAGTGGGACAAAGTGCAAAAGCCAGATGAAGTTGTGATAGAGACATGGAAATGGAGGCGGGGGGCCAGCTGCATGTAGGAGGGGGACAGGATGCCCATCAGCACCCACCAGACGTGGGTCAGAACCGCTCAGCCACAGCCGTGAGCCTTCTGCAGACAGGAGACAAGGGTGCTTGTGAAGATTAACACACTGGTTATGGAAATTTCATCCTGTTTAAAAGAAATCAAAGCCTTAAAATTGGGATTTTTAGAAGGACCAGCCTCATGATTTTGCTCATGCACACCCAGGAACAATTCCTGTCCCAGGACGGGGCTGTGCCACCTTTGTCTCCCTGTCCCTGTGCCCTTCAGCTCCCATCAGGAAGGAAATTCGGGCGTGTGGGCTGGAGAGGAGCTGTGGCACCTGCACATATGTAAGGTTATTATTGGAGTACTGTGAGTCAGTGCCTTGGGAAGCAAAAGTTGACTTGCCCTAGTACAAGGAAGGTTCACATGAATTCAGAGTAAAATTAGCTCTTTGAATAGTTTCCGAGCTTTGCAGGGCCATGAGGCCATTAACCCTCCCCCTAGGTCGTTAGCTAGTGGGCACTGCTGTTTTACAGACAAGGAGGAGTGGGTACAAGGGGGCAGCAGGTGATCTCCAGCTTCAGGAACCCAGAGACACACAAAGACACCATGGGAATAGGAGGAGAAAACATTCTGCAGAGCAGGAAAGCACAACTGAAAGCAGAAATAACCCCTCAGGATGTTTTCAGTCCTTGCAGCCCCCATTTTTCTAAAGGCAGGCTCCAGGCAGAGCCATAGGCTGCATTACAAATTCCTGCATGCATAATACAGTGGTGACAAACCCCCTGCAGCCTCCCCTCCCTCCCTCTGCAGGTTCCTGGAGCAGCAGGATGGAGGTGTCACTGCCTCATGTGCCCCGGTAAGAGCAGCCAGGTGCAAAGGCTCAGAGTCACCAAAACACCCTAAATCAGAGCAGGTCGGTGGGTCTGTCCTGCTGGAATCCCCGCATCCCTGCAGAAGGCGCTCACTGAACCAAGTGGGGAAGATCAAGGGAAAGCAGAGGCAGCAGGTCGCTTTGCAAATGCTGTTACCGCTCACAAAGCAAAGGAAACTGAGGAGAAGCAGCTTGCTCCAGGGGCAGGGGAATGCAGCTTTCCTATAGACCTGTCCCTTTTCCTCTGGCTCTTTCCCAGCACCCAGCCCCATCACTTAGGGACATTGCCTGCGAGTTATCAGCCCTGAGCTAAGCTCTGCTGGAAGTAGCTACCAGGTTTAAATACTTCTTGTGGGAGAAGAGAGAGGCAGTGCATTCACATAACCCCATTTCTGTAAGAGACAGGGCTCAAACCGCTCACGTTATCAGGTTACTGAACGCTGCCTTGGTGCGGGACACCTTCGTCATGCCTCAAATAATTGTATGTTTAATCTGCTCAAGAGAGAAAAATTTATGGAGGTATTTAACATAGCTGATGTCTGTCCTATTATATTTATTAAAAACACTTTATAATACAAATCAAATTCTTCACTGTTCAGCACAAGTCTTAACATGAAGAAACAAACAGCCAAGGACAGGCAACCGCAAGCTGTGGGCAACAACAGCCAGAGCTATCAGCAACCTGCCCGTTTCCATAAATAACATTTTGACAAAAACAAATACAGAAGGTGATTTGTCAAGTTAGCTTTCCTTCACGGGTCAAAGTCAGCGGTGATTTATAGTACACATCTTGAACGAATTAGGGAAAAGGCACAGGATTTGGCCACCAAGTTTCTTAAAACTATGCACTGAAAAGCACCAGCTTATTCTGTAGCAGATCTTCAGCTGATGGAGTCCTGCTGCCTCACGTGTCCTGAGGAACATGGGGGGTTATGCTATTAAATAGGGGTTTTTACCATTTCTGCCTCAGTCATAGGGATTGCTGCCCCCTGCACCACTGTGTTCACTGTGCTTCTCCTCCTACTCCAGCCTTGCTCAATGTTTGAACTACAACTATCCACAGACCTGCTCTCATTTTTAATGCTACAAACACTGCAGTAAACACTGATACACTGCATTTGTTTTTTTCCCCTCTGAGGCTAAAGAAGACAAAGAAAAAGGCATTAAGCTGAAGGCTACTGAAAGCCTCTACCAGTTCCTTGTTCCTTTGTTTTCCACAATGACAGGGAATCCTGCAAATTTGGACCTAACGTTCACCATGATTGCACTTGCTAGAGGCAGACTACGTGCAAAATTCAGCTACCTCACCCTGGAAATTGTCTCCTAGCAGCACAAAACAGAAGATAAAGAATGTTAAAGATCAGCTTGTCTTATCATGCTCCAGCCCCAGATAGATTTGTACAGACAGAAGCACAAATTATCCCTTGAAATAATGGGCTGACACTTGAGAAAACACTTACAGCACCTTTTTTCCCCCATTTGTACTCATCAGTCAGATTCCCATCTCTGCAAATCCAAGGGTAACACCAAACTGAATTACACACAAGGCCAGCAAGGAAGGAAGAGGGTGGTATGGAAATCCCTGATGCAAGTTATATTGAAAGGACAGGGGCAGGCCCAGAGGTGTTTAGACGCTCAAATAGGAGTCTCTAAGTGAGACATTAGGGTGCTGTATCCTCAGCTGCCTGCTGCTGCTGCGTCCAGAGCTCCAGACGGGAATAAAAGGGAAGGTTCTGAGAACTTCAGCATAGCTGGAAATACCGCTGTGCATAGTCATGGGGGGGCGGGCGGAACAGATGCTTAGCTTGAGCTGCACCATTTTAAAAGCTTCTTAAAGAAAAAGAAGCCACCCTGTCACAAGCATGTAATGAGTCAAATCAGCAATTAAGTTCCCGACTGGTGCAATGCTTCTGACCAGCTGCCATGACCGTAGATATGGCACCAGGCAGTGGGACAGGAAAGCGTACTGTGTCTTTCCCCTTTCTTGCAGCCAGCCTTATCCAATAGCTTCATTTGGCCCGCTTACATTCTAAAGACATTGCTCTGGGTACATACACATCTGAAGACTGTGTGGGCTGCTTCTCAAAGTCAGAAAGTGTATTTTGCTACACGGGAGCCAATCCAGCATCCCATTTTCACTTCCGGAGAGCAGATCCCAAGCGACTTCCTTCCACTGACCTTCCCCGATGACGAACATCGAGAGCCACTGCAGGCCTTTGAAGATGCAGCCAATAACTCCAGTTCTCCTTGGCAAGGACCAGCATCTGAGGGGCGGCCATCCCACCTGGTGCTCGTGAGCAGACGGATGGGCCGCACAGAGATCTCCCAGGCCAGGCACAAACCACAGTTGGAGAAAGCAGAATATTCTGAGTGCAAGGGATCAAAACAACACACTCAAATGCAGGAAGCACAGCGTGGGGCAAGGCCTGGGATGTGGGAATCTGGCCTCTGTTCTGCTGGCACCCACCACATGCAGGCACAGTAAGCAACTACTTTTAAAAAGCTTTTTCATAGTGTTCTCTTCATTTGGGAGAACTTTCTGTTTTGGAGCCTGTTACTGAATTCAAGGTGTTCTTGCCACTGAAATGTAGCTCCTACATCCCAAAAGCACCACACCTATGGAAATTTCTGTATGGTAAGGGAAGGAGGTGCCACATGGCACAACAAAAGTCACTGCTAAGCGCAAAGAGGAGCCCACCAACATGCCTGGAAGGGAAATGGGTGCTGAGCATGGCTGATACCACCAGCAAACATGTGCAAAGCAGCAGAGATACAAATCCTACTGAAGAATTTATGAAGGCGAAGGAGTTAATTACAGAGACTTCAGCCTTAAGGAACAGTGACAGTAGCACAGAGATAAATCATTAATTTTGGCCTCCGGCAGCACTCGCCTGCTGTCAGCCAGCTGGTTGAGACCTGAGACCAGGGCTTGTGTGTCAGGGCAGGAGCAAAACCCAAATGACTGTGCACATGCAGAAAGGAGGTGGCCTTGGTAGTGGCACGTGTCTGGAGGAAGATGAATCTTTGCTCACAGGTGCTGAAAGGACAGGGCAACCACACTGCCCCAAGAACACAGTTTTTTTCCTCCTCCAGTGTAAAGTTTTTGACGCAGCAGTGCAGCTGGACAGAGGTTTGCTGGTTGCAGAAGCAGCCATGGGAATGCACGATGCATGCACAGCCCCCCAGTGCTGCAGAGTGGGCATTGGTGCTGGGAATCCAGGAGCACAGCGAAGGGAATTGTGAAGATTCTTTTGGCTATGTTGGTCATCTGCAATACCTCTCTGTTAATGGCTTGCAAAAGGAGGGTGTGTGCTGTTTGCCCCAACAAGATCTCTCCCGCTCAGTTGATGTGGCTCAGGGTGCTGCATCAGGGTCAGGGTGATGCTGGGCTGGAGGTGCTGGCAACCCCCATCTTATTCCATAACCACAGGGCAGCGTCCAGCAGAGTCCCACTGCTCCCATCTGAGATGGGCCACTGTGTCCTGAACCCCTGCAAGGGATTAGCCTCTGTTACAGCTTTCATCTTTGCAGTCATGAGTTATCCAGCTCTGCTAAAAATATAAGAATATTTGATTCCCTAAAGGGAAAATTTCCCAATTCACCATATGAAGTAACCAATAAAGCACCACTTCCTTTGATTTCTCATCTCCTTTTATTTTTCCATTGGTCTCATCACATTCTCTCCTTGCCTCATCTTATAGAGCAAGGCAAGAAGATGGCTAATCTGTTTTCCCTCTGCACTTCTTAAAGCCGTCTTGATTGAAATTCACATTAACTCTTTAGGTATCCTAATCTCAGAGAACATCCATAAATCCACATCCACTCCCATTAAAATCAGCTGCTCTGAAACTTCTGTCAAGCTAGCAAGGTCTAGGGAGATCTCAAGCATGGGACAGATTCTCAGATAAACCTTCACATGTGTCCAAAGCGCTGACTGCTGAGTGCTTCTGCATTGCTGGTTTATTTGGGGCTTTTCCAGTTTATGCAACCCCCGAGAGCCATTTAGCTGTGTTACTGAGCCTTTGCTTAGCTGCACAAATGCAGTTTTGGGACCAAGACTGTCCCGTGGACTGGCTGTCACCAGTAGAAGTGCTGAACCAAGATGCAGCAGCTCTGTCTGATTTCACTGAGTTTTACTAAGACCTCCCTGGGGACAAAGCAATGCCCTAACACAGAATGAAGGGGAGGAGGAAGGGTCCCTGCACACCCAGCTCCTCCTAGGGAAGCTGAGCTACCAGCACAAAGCCAGACCTGTCTGCACTGGGGACAGCCTCGGACACAGCCCTTTCCTGCAGCACTGGGGCTTCATTCTGCCTCCAGATCGCTTTAGCAACAACTGCCTGCCTCAGAGACAGCCAACTGCCAGGAGAGGCTGCCAAAGGCCTCTGGAAAGAGCCAGAGCTGGACATAGCTTTGTCCCCGAGAGTGAAGGCAGTGGAGCCCTGAGTTTGGGGCAGGGAGCAGGGGCTACACCACAGCTTTGCAAGACCTGTCTCAGTCCTGCTGCAGATGTGCAGCCCCACGACGTTGTTGCATTCAACATTTATATATCCCATCTTGTTTTCTAGCTGATTTCTCATTTAATTTCAGCAACAAACACCAGTTCTTCTTCCCAAGTTCCCCAATGTGCCATCTTTCCATGCTTTTGTGATGGATTACAGCCTACTAATCTTCCATCAAATATTCAAAGTCTGCATCATTAGGTCATTCATTTTGTTTATTTTTAAAGACATTACATATGCTTTCTATCCCAAGGGGTGAAAAACTCAGCTTATGAAAAATACCCATCATTACCAACACACAGCTCAGCAGGAAATGAAGTGTTAGGGAGCACCTATCCTGGCCACAGCAGGTAAGAATTAAGCTTTCAAAGGCCTTAAATATGTTTTTGTTTTGTTTTTTAAACTTAATGCCTTTAACTCTCCATCCTGGACAGTTTTGTCATGGTGGTTACAGGGCAATTGTAAGCAGCTCTCAGTTACCCCTGGAGCAAGCTGTAAGGAAGCCCCCAGTCTGCAGAGGAGACCCTCTGTTACTAGATGCAGTCACACATCCACAGAAGTTTGGAATGTTCTTTGGAAATATGAACCCACAGATCCAGAAAATTGAGCCAGGAGCCACCAAAGAGAGAGAGAATAACCACAAAATGCATTGTAGTAGTCATGCCTCAGCTTGGCAGGGTCCCTCATACACCATAAGCACCCGCAACAGCCCTGTGCTCTCCAGACCTGCCAAGATTTGCAGGGATAAGTGCTGAACCCCGGTAAGCTGCTAAAGCTGGTTCCCACCACCCCTGCAAGTGTCTGAAATAACGCCCAGCTCTGCTGAGCTGCAAGAAGTGATGCCAGGGAATGGTTTCCTCATGTCTGAGTGTTTGCATTTTGTGCTGCTGCAGCCCTCCATCTCCCTAGGGCCTCACCTGGGACTGGGTTGGAGACTTCATCAGCACTGACCTCATTTGGGGCTATTTTGTTTTGAAAATAAAACACCTTGCGGTTTGCTTTTCAGATTCCCCAGGCTTTTGAATGCGGATGGGCTGGCAGAGGACCCACTTCCTCCTCAGAGAAGTGGCATTAAACAGCACAAAAGGAGACTGCCTGTAGTTTACTACATACAGCAACACCATACCCTATCCCCAAAGTCTTTCTTCTGAAAAGGTGGCACACAGAGACTGCCCCAAACCACCCTCAGCACACACAGAAAGAGCTGTGAAGTGCAAATCAGGAAGGCACAATCCCTTCACAGCCCTGGAGCAGTAGGAAAGGTTTTCCATCCAAACTCTGTGCGACTCAGCTTCTGCAATGCATCTGGCAAGGACAGGGACGAGGCATCCCTGCCCAATTGCTCAGTTCCAGAGCAAGAGCTTAAACCATTTGGAAAATGGGAAAGGCAACAGGATCCCAGTGCCATCCCAAGCCAGGTAACAGCAGCTGCCTTACTTGCCTTAACATTATTCCCTACAACACAAGGGCCAGGTGAGTAACAAAGCAGCAACCCAAGTCACTGCGTGATTACAAGTAAAAATAAATGCCTACGGTTCTCAGCTTAGATGCCCATTGAGAGAACTGTATCAAGCACAGACTGTGCTTGCACAGGAAAATAAATGCTGAGTTGTAACATGCAAGGAAGTGAGTCAGTAGGAGATTAAACACAACTTACTATTTTCTCAACATAAAAAGCCACAGGTGGGATTAAAGCTTTTGTCCGTACCTGAAGGTGATTCTCGGATCACCTACCAAAGTGTCAGGTCTCTGCTTTGCCATGCTATTGCAGCCCTGTTAATGATTCATGATGACGAGCTTCAAAGGGCTCCCACACACGACAAGAGACCTACTCATTCTGATCTCAGCACAAAAATCCTGCTTGGTGAATAATTTAGGTCTGTGAAGAGAGCGGTCTTAAACTGTTCCCAAGAGAAGTAGTGGAGTCTAGAGTTTAATCTCTTAATGGAAATAAAAATAAAAGGAAAATATCAAAAGAAAGCCGCGACTGTAAAAACAATACAGGGCTTATTTTGCAAAATTCATCCGTTGTGAAACTCCACAGAAGGGAACACAGCTGTTTTCCCTGAATTATGTTTCACGTTTCCCGAGACAAAAGATGAAATCCAAAGTGTTGACTTTCAACTTACGATAGACAAACACTTCAGGGGTGAGACAACTACCGTGCGTGGCTATTGAGGTAAGAAAAAGGCCCTTTGGAGCTAAAGGTGAAAACCCAGCCGTGACCACATTCCCGACCATGTCCTCTGATGAGCAAGCATGGCACTGCAGGAGGAGGCTTGCAACACACTCCCCAGACCTGAGGCAATCCCCACTTGCTTCAAGCCTGAGGCTGAGTTTTCTGCTTGCTCTGCAGCAGAGGCTGAGGGTGCAGCTGGGGGCTCACAGCGTCTCACCCATGACACATTCAGCATCAGATGCAGCATGTGAAGGGGTTACAGAGCCTAAATGCTCAGAAAATAAACTGCACCACCCAGGAGAAAAAAGCTACATACAAAACATGACACATCCATGCACCTCCACCTTATTTCTGGATTTTCTAGTGAGAATTTAAGTCTAATTCCTCCACCAAATTCCTGACACGATATGCAGAAATTATGTCATATCACTTCAAATGCTCAATCTTCTCCTTGACAGGCTGATTAGGAGATCCTTTTACATTAAGCACAGATGAACTGTTCACAGCAGTTTGTCTCAACAATAAATAACCTTCAGTTTCATGGCCATTTTACAAAATTGCTCACGATGACAGCATCTTCATCTTCCTTGTGTGAAAAGCTGCAGGAAATTTTGAAGGACAGTTAATCCAGGCTACAGCTCATCCCATACACACCACCGTCATAACTGAAACCAGCAGTAATTAAATATTTCCAGTAATGAACATAAACACTGCTGATACTTGTTGCGCCTTGGCAGGGTGG
>VXAV01006553.1:11305-22812 GCA_013399715.1 Alectura lathami
TTTTTCAGTTTGTTGATCTTAACTCCTTTTTCCTAATCCAATAATTCTTTTTTCTGCATCTGATACAAGTCCTCTCATAACTCATAAAAAGACGGTAGAACTCTTCTGTAGTTATTAAAACCCTTTTTTCCTTAGTCACTTCAGAAAGGATAGAGTGTACCCCAACATACTCATGAACGGATACATTATTTCCATACCTAACTGTATTTTTCAGTTCTAAGCATCTAACATATCATTCAAATGTTTTATCTAAGATTCAAAATTTTTCATCAAAACACATGACTATTGGATAGAATGTCATGATGTATTTTTTTTTTTAAGATTTTATCAAAACAATGTATTTCATATTATTTTCATGCTTTTCTTGAACAGCTGAAAAATATAAAGTATTTTATCCCTAATGGTATCTTTACTCTAAATCCCACATTATGTTCTCTTCTCATTTCCTTTGTTTTTGAGATCATGTAACAGAGATGGCATAAATAGTAGAGATAGCATGATAATCTTTAGATTGAATCTTGTTGTGCTTTCTCCTAATTTGCTATGTGTTAATGCACTTCTGTTCCACTGAGATACTTCAGCATGCTTAACCTAGCTGTTAATTTTTATGTTACCTTGTGTGTTTAATAATTAATTGAGATTTACCAATATCTGTTAATGTTCTCTTCCCAAGCAATCTACTCTTTTCTTCAGTGTCTTTAAAAATTTATTCATCCCATTTTCACTTCCAGAAGTAGTTTGCTTTTAAGATAATGAAGAAGCTTACTCAAATCTTACCTCAATTATTCTATGAGAGTATTCTGTAAAATGAAAATATTCCCATTTTCACTCTCCATCAGAACTTCTCCAGTTCAATAGTGGTATCTTCCCACATTCTTTTTGTCTACTCCATCTCTTTCACAGAGCTACATGCTTTTATCACCATCGCTTCAGTGGCCCTCTCAACAAAAGGCTATCAAATGAAGCTGGTAGGTGACATTAAAAAATAGAAGAGGAACACTTCTTCACACAGTGTAGAACTCTTGGCCATTTGGCACTGGGATATTAAATGTTTACTAATGTTTGGAGAGCAATGAACAAATTTATTGAAGAAATTTCTACCAAGGCCTGTTAAATACAGAGCTCTTGCATGTGGTTTGTAAGCCACGGGCTGCTGGAATCCGAGCAAATAATCTGGGGCCGTATTGCTACATGCTTCTCTCATTCTTATGCTTTTCTCTGTGTATCTACTACTGGCAGCTTTTGGGAGCAAGATTGCAGGGGACTGGGACATGTTCTGTGCCTTGGTAAGGCTGGCCTTGTCTCTTCTTTATCATATTTTGCAGAGATTCTGCTTCTTAAAACACATGATCTTTGACACACATTAGTTCTCAGCTGTTGTTTTCCAGTCTTTATGAAAACCCTGTTCACAACATTCTTGTTGCAACACTATTTGACAGTCTTCGTCTTTGCATCAAGACCAGAACATTCACAGTTTTAAAATCCCTAAGTCTGTTTCATTACTATTATTTGATATCCCCATCTTTATTTGGATTCCTGAAGAACACTGTATTTTATGAGCAACTCAGCTATTTTTTTCCATTTTTTTATTGTGCCATGTTTTTGTTTTGGTTTTCCACTGCTGTGCAGCTTCACAGTCCAGTTCCCTTATAAGTATTCTGGCAGACAACATTTAAGCAGCCTCGCTGGCATCATAATTTTTCAAAGAATCTTCTGAACTTGATAGCAATCAATACTTGATTGGAACCCAGTCAGATTCCAGGAAGGAATATTATGTGACTGAGTATTATATGGTCAGTTGTTATTATTTGACAAATCGCAGGAAAAAAAAAAAAAAAAAAAAAAAAAGTTATTTCATATGGAGTAACAAGAAACAAGAGAACTTCCATTTAGTTGTCCTTTCAGAGCCCTCAGATTTCTCAGACAGGTACCAGCTGACACCTCAAAAAGCTGAGCCTAGGTTCAGTCAGCCCTATTGGGATGTCTTGTGTATCCTACTATGGCATTTCAGATGACCCTTATCTAGGATCTCAAATGCTGGAAAAAGCATATTTTTGTGAGTTTTTTTTTTTTTTCACTTTTTAAGGGTTTTTTTTGTTTGTTTGGTTTTTTAACAAACTTCCAACTGGTTCAGTAAGTTGAGTAGTACAACAATCATGTGAAGGGAGTCAACAAAAGAGAAAAACTGCCTTAATCCAGCCTTACTTTCCCATGACTGGAGGCAAGTCTAAGGACTGTCATAAGTTAATACTGTGTTACAACTATTTTTTCTTTTCTAAACTCCTGTAGTCTACATTCTGGTTCATGGGATATCTACTTTATGCCCCAAAATAATTCAAAAAAAAAAAGGGAAAAAAACCACAAACATTTTGGAGCAATGTAGCACCTTGATGACACTTTAGAATTTCTTTCAGAGGGAGTTATGAATCCTGTTTTTATAGCTCCTTCATGCCTTTGGGCTGATCAGAACAGTTAGGGACATGCAAAGTATCTGGCCCTTACAGTCAGAGATGCTTATTTTACCCTTGCTTCTTTTAACCTTAGGAGGTTCTGCTATTGTACTAACAGTAGTTGCAAAAGGCACTATTATCTTATTCTAGGCTTGTTTAAATACAAACCATAGTCATTCACTGAATGAATTATTCATACTTGGCTGAAGTGACAACACACTATTGTACCGAGATATAGGAAAATACAAATTTGTGTTTCTTCTTTAGCTTTGGACACAAGGGTATTTAAAAAAAAATACTAATGTGTACTTTGGCACAATATCTTTAGCATTTGTGTCTCCCTCTGATAAAAGGTGATGCAAGAGCTTTCATGCAGCCTCTGTGCAGACAAGGACACTGCTTCAGGGGAAGGCCAGACAATGTAGTAGCACTTCTATAGTAGCCAGGGAAAACACACTTCCCGCTCCAGTTTAGCTGCCAAGGAGCCTTGTTTTCATTCTCTTTCTTTTTTAACTACCCAATTCTGCTCTCATTTAGGTGAATGGGATCTTTCGCAGGAAATTTGCTTTTGTTCCATAGAAATTTAAAGGAAGGAAATGGGGCTTCAGGAAGAGTTCATTCCTGTGCCTTTAAGAATTTTCTTTTGCAACGTTCACATCAACAGCATTTATACTGCGTTTACCTGAAATTCAGAAATAACCTTAAACTCTTATTGCTGTCAACGGCACATATTTATGTATAGCTGTCTGAAATTCAAGCAAGACATTAAAGATCCTCCTATGGCCTAGAAAACTAACGTTATGTTCTTCCATAAAACACCCTTTTAATGAAATACCTGGTGCTGAGGTACTGTACATCAGATGCCTCTTCTGTTTTGCTCTCGTGAAGGAGAACCGGACAGTCTTTATCATTGTCTGTATCCTACTGTGAGAGAAAACTAGGCTACAGCTTGCGCTTTGAAGCAAAAAGAAGAGAAAGCTGTGGCAGATTTTACATTCTACGAGAGATACTGAGGCATGGAGGGACTATTCGAAAAACATAAGCAGCTGTTACACTCACTTTTACTTGTTTCATTTTTTGAAAACAGCATAGAGCAGTTGTGGTTCTGCATCTTTTCTTGGTTATCATGGGCATAAATCAATGACAGATTTGGAGGCAGGTGTTTCAAATCTCAAACTCTGCATGATATTTGGTACAGAGCCAACATAAAGTGGTTTATTTTTCTGAAGAATCAAGTTTGAGCACTTGTTTATGAATATTCCAGCTTTGGCATACATAGTGCATGTACTTAGGACACGTTTTAGTTAGCAATGTCTGTTGGGATTGTGCTTGTGCTCTGAATGTTGCCAGACTCTGTACTGTCACTGCTTAGGGTTTTCTTTTCTCCCTGTTCACATTGTTGGGAAGTAAGCCAGTCAGTGCCACTTGGTATTGGAGCCATGCATTAGACTCATTGATATTTTTAACCTAGTCATTTGTTTTTGTGTATAATTTTTTTTTTTTTCCTTCCTGGTACTTGAATTGAACCTCAGACTTTTGGTTGTAAGAGCCTGTATAACATGGCTGTGGCAACGATCACATTAGCCAATTCTAATGGAGTTTACGAACACAGGCACTAAATAGAATTACTCACCTTTAGTAGCAACAACACTAATGGTGAAGTAGCAACTTGCTGTATTGGATATATTCATTTGCCAGCTAGATTTAGACAAGAGGAGTATAAAAGTACAGTATCAACATCTTTATCTTAAAAGAGAGAGGATAGCAGCGCTGATTTCCTGCGTACTGACTGATTCATTATTGTTCTCTCTGACATGTCAATCACTACTATAGTTTTCAGTAAAAAATGTCAGGCATAATGCTTGGGAACAACAGAGTGACAGCAAAGATTCATATTTATTTTTGCTGAATTTGAACTTTTGTATCAGTTCTCTCTACTGTGGTGATAAACAGCCTTCTCAAAATTAGTATAGGCTAATTCTGTAACACGTCCCTAGACTCCCATTACAAAAATCTCTCTCCTGCTTAAGGATTACTCTTCTTTCTGAGATTCAGAGAAAAGCCTGAAAAGATGTATTTTTTCCTCTCTTAGCTTTGTTCTTGTAGACATCTGGTTCAGATGGAGTTAAGGGTCTTCTAGTTCATTCAAACATCTGGTGCTATAAATATTCATGCCTTGGTAGGATTCCAAATGTTTGTGTCCATTGGCTTTTTTTCCTAAAAAATACTCAAGTGATCCTCTTGAAAACATGAATTTATATAAGGGGGGATTTCCCCCAGCTGCATGCTTGCTCAGAATTATCAGTGTATCTCCAAAAAATACTGAAGGGAAACTGATGTTGCATAAAAACATTAAATATCTATACAGACTCAGACAAATATAAAAATAATAACAAAAAAATGACTGGCATTCTCTCTCTGACACCGATCAGGAACACATGGCACATTTAACAGTGCTAGCATGATTACACTCTGACCTTTTCAACTGCTCATCAAGCTTTGTCTAAAGTTTGCAAATAAGCCTTTCTTACAGCCAACAGAGAACAGTGTAGAGGTGGACTCCAGTTTAAACAGCCCCTGTATTACTGGATACCCCAAATACGAGTGGACAAAGCTTGAGCAACCTGCTCTAACTGGGCGTGATCATAGCAGAGCATTGGACTAGCTGATCTCTGTGTGTCCTTTCCAACCTACATGATTCTGTGATCCTGTCCTTTTTATTAAGCATCCATCCATTGGTAATCTTTTGGTAGGAGAAAACCAAATCCTTCAACACTTAGCTGGGATTTTTCCAGCTAAGCAATAAGATCATCAAAATGTGCATTCTGTAGCATTTAGAAGGCACACAGGCTACGACCAGACCCACTAGCTGATTTTAGGTGAATTCTGACATGCTGCATGGCAACCTTAAGAAGTCAGGATCAAAGGACTGACCGTAAGAATCATAACCAGTAGCAACGACGTATTTACACATGGATAGTTTTCCGTCCACTCTCATGTCCTTGATGCTAGAAGATGGCTATGGTTTCTTCAGTCTGATAGTAACAGAAATACATTGAGATCAGAGTGAGGTACATATGTGATAACTATATGTAGTTGCCTACATATGAGCTAGATGCCTAAATGTCCATTACAGTCAGCGGAAATCAAATCAATAGTCAACAGTGCACTAAATTTTAAGTTACAGCTTAGGTTGCGCCTGCCAATTTGGTATGCTCTAGCTCATGCAGTTTATGTGGGTCACACACATTTTATGCAGAGATGGGAATTTACTGCTAGTCTAATTAAAGTCTTGACAGTCTAATCAAAGAATTATTATTAGTCCAGGTGCAATTATACTAACAATTATAGTTCAAATTATCCAGTTATTACAGCTCATCCCATGATACAGCTAAAACCAGAATACCCAACCTTTTCAGTAATTGTCCCTTTCTCTGCTATCATGCTCACCCTTCTGTTGTCAGTCCAGTGACACAGAGCTCACCTCCTCAGGCTGATGGCTTCAGTTCTTGTGTGAAGTGAGTCACCAGCATCCTGCCCTTCACTGGGCAGGTGCGATGTTAGTGGGTTTTCCTCCTCTTTTCTAGAAATATGAAGGTGTTGATGGTTTCTTCCTCCTCACTCATGGGTCTGCCTAGTGTCATTATGATACACTGGCTAACACAGTCCAATTTCTCCTCATTTATTGATTCATTATTTCATGTTACATACAAATCTACTACGTATGGTATTTCTTACACATATAAGATACTTGTTCCATGTACTCTTTGTTACCCTTGGGTTGCTTCACCCAGTTCCCAAGGTTGCATTCCTTTCAGGGCCAGTAGCTGACTACTGCTGAGTTGTTTATGACCCAGGGGCCTCTGTTATCATCCTGTGTCTGCACTTTCAAGGCTCCAGTTATCATCCTACGCCTGTAGTTCTCTACACTGCATTTTTATTCTGGTGCCATAGTTCGTCACAGAAAGAAAAACTACATGCTGTTAATATCTATTACTTTAAAAAGTATAAATTACAGGAAGTCTTACACCACTCAATTGTACAAAGCTAAGCAAAGGCTGAAACAAATCAAGTAACGGTTGGTTGTCAGACTACAGTAGTTACAGGTAAACAAACCAAAACCAAGCTCCAGGTTGGCCAAGACCAGCTCAGATAAATCCTGTCACGTCCTGTCCATGTGGGGCCATCTGAACACAGAGCCTGCAGCTCATTACTGCTCCTATGCACCAAGGGCCTGGAGAGCTGTTCAGCTCACCCTGCAACAGACGCCGACCTCTGAACAGCTCAGACACATGCACAGTGCCCTGAATGTGTTTTGAATCCTGATGATGCATTCCTTGATCTTCAAAGAGAGTGAATTATTAACATTTTCTTTCTTTCTCCCATTCTGATAGTGCTAGGCTCAAATATATTTTTTTTTTCTACAAATCATACTGAAAAGCACATGCTTGGCAAAATTGTTTTGAAACACAAACACCATGGCCTTATCTACACATGCTTTACCTCTTTGAGAGTTCATACATCAGAACAACTGGTACCTTACACATTTGGAACCAGGTTTTCAATCACTCATAACTTTGATGTTGTCCAAATAAGACCAAGAAATATTCTGCCTCTTTCATGACTGGAACATTTGGCTCAGAGTAGAAATAGTCCAGACCAGTATGTTCTTCTAACTAGACATCAGTGTGCTGAGTTAAGCAATATTTTAAATTGCTCACCGACACTTGAATTCCAGTCATATTCCTGCAGTACTTGCTGACTTTTTGCTATATGTGCTACACAGATTCACTTATGCTAGGATTCTTGCACAAGACTCAGATCTTCGCCAGTTATACACATAAAAAAAAAAAAAAAAAAAAATGGTGGAGAACACTATGGCTCCCATTCAGCCTCTAATTCTGGGCTTCATTTCTATTAAAGCTTGGTATGGTATATACCCAAGACTAGGAAATTTGCTATGATGCATGCCTTGGGTCTGTCCTTGAAGTAGAGCTGGGATATGGTCAGGAAAAACAGGGCCTAGGAAAGTGGTCTTAGATCCTCAAGTACTCCGAGCAAAAGACTATTTCTTAGTCACAGTCAAACTCTCCCAAAATATCAGCCAACATCCTAGGCAATATGGTTTCTCACACCTGTCACTTTCGAAGTTTCCAAAGGTTCTTGCAAATCATTTTTCTCCTGTTTCCTCTCTTCTTTCTGAGACTTAACAATGCCTACAGATTTTACAGGGTGTCCTATTTTCAGCTTCCACCATCTTGCTTCTTATTACATTTGTCAGTGCAGACAGCTGAGTAAGAGTATTATCAGCACATGATGTGGTGTTTCTGGGAGTTCTCACTGCACAGTATTCCAGAAGACAATAAAATAAGCTCACTTAGCTCTTACTTAATCTAATGAACTTGTACATTCACCTGCTGGAACAGACTGTGGTCCTGATTCTCAGTCACATATTCTCCTGCCTGAGGAGGGTACCTAGTTTTCGTTTCTGCTGTGGACACATTGCAGAACTAGCATGGTGATTGATGCCCACAGTGCCCACAAGTTTTTCACCTCCAACAGAATATGGCTGGCATGTGAACATAGTTCCAGAAGTATAGGAGACTAGTCTCCTATATTTAGAATTAGACTTTTTCATTTCCCCCTTTTGTCTTCTCCCTCTTATTCCATGATAAGTAAAAATAGCACTTAAGTGGCTTCTTCATCAAATTTCCAGCCAGAAAAGCACAGATTTACCTCTATTATATCTGCTTAGAAATTAATACATTTAGAGGAAGCCTTCAAAGCCTTTGAAGTCTGCAAGAACAGATTGGATGAACCCTAGAAATTAAAACAAGGTGCCATTAAGATATATGCAGGACAATCAACTGAAATATCCTTAAAAAAATAGATTCAACACTGATATGAAGTAACTTCTGCTATTTTTCTAATAAATACACCTGTATCAAAGATGCACTTTATACTCACCTTCCCCTGCTTCCACATCTTCATAGTATCAGAGAATGGCCAGGGTTGAAAGGACCTCAAAGCCCATCCACTTCCAACCCACCTGCTGTGGGCAGGGTTGCCAACCACTAGACCAGGCTGTCCAGGAACCCACCCAACCTGGCCTTGAACACATCCAGGGATGGGGCATCCACAGCTTCTCTGGGCAACCTATGCCAGTGCCTCACCACTTTCCCGGTGAAAAATTTCCTCCTAATATCTAACCTGAACCTCCCTTCTCTTAGTTTAAAACCATTCCCCCTTGTCCTGTCACTATCTACCTGTGTAAAAAGTCTCTCCCCCTCCTGTTTATAAGTTCCCTTCAAGTACTGGAAGGCTGCAATGAGGTCCCCTCCAGAGCCTTCTCTTCTCCAAGCTAAGCCCAGTTCCCTCAAACTGTCTTCATAGGAGAGGTGCTCCAGCTGGCAAGATATTAACGTAATTGTTCTTCCTTTATTGTAGCTGAACTCATATAATCCTGTGCAGGATCAAACCCTTTCTGAACTTTTGAGTTTGGAGTACATCTAAACTCAGCAGTGCTTAAGACCCTCAAGCATAGCACTGTCTTTTTTGTCTCAGAGCTGATATGAATGCTGAAATACCACGCCTGAAGCTATCCACATGCAACACAAATGAATAAAAGCTAGCTTCAGTGGAAGTAGTCAGCAAAGATTATCTCTCAAAATTCAGTTTTACTTTCTGCCACTGCAGTTCTGAGTCAGTGCAGATGTTGAAAGACACTTCCACTCAGATTCAGTGTATTAGATATTTTTTTTTTACCCAGGAACCTAGCTGCTTTTGAAAAAATAAGCATGGAAAAGACTTGAGCAATTTTAATTACAGTTGTGACTCTGTGTTTGTTGTTACTAGTTCCTGAGGTGTGTCTGTATAAACTTTGGATGGCTGCCACTACTTAGCCAAAATAGTACAGTGCATTCTGACACTGCAGTAATACATGTTGACTGTTAACCTGCTAGTCCAGTGGAAAAGAAATTTTTTTTTTCCATGTAGAAGAAGTTGCCTGTTCAATTAAGCAGTCATACTCAGGTTCAGCTCCCATCTAAGTTAATGTGCCTAATTAATAGGCAAAACTACCTATGTCAGAAATCCACTAAATGTCATTCGAAGGGCTTTGCAAGATAGAGAATGCTTATGGCCTATCAACAGAAAACTCAAGGCACAAGGCCTTAGGCAGAACTTATCCTTAGTGTTGCAGCTGGCTAGATCTGGTTTATGATATGGTAATTAACGACATGGTAATGCTATATTTTTGTTTACATTCTTGATTTATTTCATACAGAACTACATAAAGCCACTCCAACAGTGCAGCATTGTATGTTTTGTAATGCAGTTTTATTACAACCAGAATAAAATGGTGGTTCCTAATCTAAGAGGTTTACAATTTATACAAAGCTTTATTTTATATAGAAGAAAATCAATTTGAGCATAAAGTCTGCTCAAGATCTGTGTGTACATGAAGCATATGTAATGCTGACCGAAGTTAATGTTATCTGGAACAAAACCATTATCTGTGCTGTGCAGGACAGCATGTCACGAGACATCTAATTTGAGTCATTATTATTGTTTTAACAATGAAAATTTCATTTTATGGCTTTTTCAAGCAGATTTTTATATTGCATTTTAAGTGTTAGGAGGAATGCCAAGACATTAAACTTGCTGACCTAGCAGTAACTCAGTGTGAACATATACTCAGCTCCCCTCTGTTCCAGCAGGACAGAGACCATGCCTTGCAGTTGATATTTCAAGCAATACTGGCACTACAAGAGCAAAGAGTCACTTGTGTACCTGTTCCTTGGCCTCTTCACTTCTCGTTGCATAACAAAATGGCTTTCAGATAACATCCTTGCTTTCACTGCTTAGATTTATTGTGAACTTGTTGACATGTAATTTCACCCAAGGTGTTCTGCACAGAGACAGTGTTCACCTCATTCTGAGGAGACTGAGAACCCGGTTTAGAAAAGTAACTTTCAGATTATGGGTGAATAAGCATTCAAATAATCTCTTTCCTAAGGAATACAAACTAAAACTGTTTTTCACTTAATCATACCTAATTGTTCATACCAAAAAACAAACAAACAAACAAAACAATATTGACACGATAGTGGAGTATCTTATCCAAAAAGGACTTCATAACAGCAGTGGGTTTCTTCTTGCAGTATCCATCTGTGCTGACTGTCAATGCACAAAGGATATTGCCATCTTTATTTTCTGCCATTTCCTCCATTTTTCCTGTCAGATCTCAAGGGTCTGGGGATTTTTTTTGTTTGCTCTTTTCTAACAGGAGACATTTTCCCACATATTTACTGCATTACTTCATAATTTGTCATATATTTACATTCTTTATTCTGTTTTTCTGCTTTCCTGTCATCACTTCTATTGACTTTGCTTGACTTATGCACATTCCATTCAGCTCCGTTTGTTAAACAGAAACTTCAAAGTCATATGGGATTTTTTAAAAACATTGTTTATTTCTGTAAAGGCACATATTGGGTATTGAGTTTTAACATCATATCTGTATCTGAAGAAACACAGAAAAAACTGCCATATGAGATTTTAAAAACTGTAATTGACTTAGGGATGTATTTTTTTCAGGTAACGTTCACCACTACTGTTTGTTACACACAAATATTTAAATAATTATTTTAAACTCTTGGATTTTAAACAGACAAACTAGCTTTAAAGATAAAAAAATTTCAAATTTGCACAAATTGAAGTATTTACTCCTGTGATTCTTCTCTTGAAGCACACATGCCCCTCAGATGAGATGGAACTTAGCAGATCCTTCTTGTTCACTGCAAGAACCTCCTCTGCCACCTGTGTGAAACTCCGTCAGCTTTCGCATTTGTTCTTCACAGCCACGTACATTTTGTGGCACATTCCATGGAAATGCAACTTTTTAAGAGAAAAACATTCTCAGAGACAGTCACACACTGCAGCAGCCTTTATTTGTGAACTCAGTACAACTTCTGGATTCACAGCTTATTCCACAAAATTGGGTAGGAAAACATATCTCAGCGGCAGCTCGCTTTTTTTTTTTTTTTTTTTTTTCCG
>VXAV01006553.1:53490-71002 GCA_013399715.1 Alectura lathami
TTGGGAAGTATTAAAATGTCTTTTTGTCAGGAAAAAATAGAATGTACTGTAATGAATTTTTCCAAAAAGAATTTTAACAGCTTGGCTGCATGCTCAGGTAGTTATAATAAGGAAAAGTATTTTTATCGATTTTGATTGCCGAAGTACTCATCTGAAGAAACTTCTAGTTTAAATTAAGATGAATAGACAATATCTTCTACAGAAATGTTTCAGTTAAATCTGTGCTCTGTTAACGTAAGCAACAGTAAGCCTTGGTTTACAGATATGAATTACTTTAAAGTTCCTTGATGTGGACATGTCTCAGAAATGTCAGTTTTTTCTCTAGATTTAGAAACATGATTAATGCTTTAATCCTACAGTTACTCTAAAGTAAATATTTCACTAAATTATCACTAACCTGTAAATCCAGGAAGAAGAGTATCCACCACGGGATGATTTCAGTGATGCAGATCAGCTTAGAGTGGGCAATGATGGCATCTTCATGTTGGCATTTTTCAGTAAGTTATCTTGTATCCAAGATTTACTGAGGTATCTCTAAATTGTACCTTATTTCTATGGAATATAAAAGAAAACTGATAAACTGCATTACTGTACTGTAATTAATGATTTTTTTTACCTGTACACAGATAAGCAGAGAAGTTACTTGTAGAAAAAGGCTGTTTCCTTTTTACCAGTTATGTAATTATAAATTTCCAAGGATATTTCCCTGTTCTGAAATGCATGTATTTTTTGATAACCTGTGTGAAACCTTGCTGTGGGAGATGCAGCTGTTCTTCTTAGCGTTCATCAGGATAAAAGCTGATTATTTGCTGAAATCCCCTTTATGCCTTTCAACCTGAACTGTTGTTAGTTCGCATACCTTTTATGTCCTTCATAGTCTTGATTTAACAGCTAGAGGTACAGGTTATAGAACTTTTTTTTTTTTTGTGTTGATGTCCAATGCACTAGGACAGTTTGGTGGTTGCATCTTGGGAGCTTGACCATAAAAAGTGTATGCGTTCTTGGGGTGAAGGGGCTTCTTCCATTTATTTTTCCCTTTCTTTGCCTGCCCTGTATTCTACAACCTTTTGTACTTAATCTGTCTGGATTCTGTACTGTATGAACTTTATGTTGCTTTCAAGTCATGGTTCAGGTCTTTATTAGCACTGTACTTGGAGGTCAGGTGGGTGAATTGTTGGCTTTAAAATACTTTAAGTCCTTCATATCACAACAGGCTTCTTAGCTTGCAGCTAGGAGCATAGCAGTAAAAATCATGTTGTACAGAAGCTGAAATGGAAGCAAACACTCCAATGATGCTCAAATGTAGTTGGCACAGAACCTTGTGTATGCCTTCAAGAATGGAGAGGTTCACTTGAATAAACTGGCAACTTTCTCTTCAGATCAGCCATTTGGCTGAGGCTGGTTGCACAGAGCTCTACTTTACATATCTGATAAAAATAGTCTACAGGTCAAAATTTTTTCTTGATTATTTTGAGACAAAGTACCAGCTTTGTTCACCTTTGAAATGCATCAAATGAGTACTTTAAACACATTGCAAGA
Organism: Alectura lathami; assembly: GCA_013399715.1. Taxonomy (NCBI): domain Eukaryota; kingdom Metazoa; phylum Chordata; class Aves; order Galliformes; family Megapodiidae; genus Alectura; species Alectura lathami. The sequence goes on from VXAV01006553.1 coordinate 55,030, forward strand.
TATTGATACACATGTATGCTTAATTGGTCTCTGACTGTTGTGGATACTAGTTTCATATGGGAGTTTACATAGTTCACTTGGTATTTTTTGCTCATAATATGAGGAGCTAACAAAAATTCACTGCATATATAGATCTGTAATACTCATTCTCAGTGTGTTTTTTCTTGGAAAATTGAAGAATTAGATGAAAAATGAGCTTAACTTAATAGGGATGGATATTAAATAGTGTGTGATGTTCCTGTCTCATGAGGAGATAAATCTCCATACATTTTATGTATGTAGACTTAAGGGGGCAGGAGTTAAAATGAAATTTCCAGAGCAGCTTAAAATTTTCTTCAAGGTGAGAGATGTTTAAAAACTGGAAGCAGAGGTCGCAGATCACTGAGAACCTGGAGTAAGTTTCCTTGTGTAGTTGAAATGCAGGAAAACAATGGCAGGAACTGTGGTGTAATGAGGGGATCATGGAAAGTACAGCTTGTTCCTAATGTGCTCTCCCACATCCTTTCTGTGACTATGATGTACAGCATTTGTAGGAAGATCTTGGGGAGTGGTTGCCTTTATTTTAAATATAGAACAGAAGTTAGCAGTTATTACTTCATTTTATTCAATGAACTATAATCAAACACGTTTTGTACTGTTCTTGCTTGCGTATCGCAGTCAACCAGCGATGTCTAGCTACCATCTAGTGGTAGCTGCCTACATTGCCAAAATATTTCTGTCCACGCCATCTAGTGGCCAGATTTTTTGTCTTGTAGGTGCGTACAAGTTACAAACCTGTTTCTCATCTGAGTTGAAAAGTACTGTTGCTTTTAGCATAACTAAGTAAAAGGAGACGATATAATCTAAAGAATAAAAGTCTTTTATGTGAACAGATATTTTGTGAATCTTTGCTTATTTGCAAAATGACTTTGGATTTTTTGATTTAGCACTTGGTTCAGAAACTGAGTGGAAAAATTGGGAAACCAACCTATTTTATCTCTATGTGGTGAAATAATATATTTTAAGGTACTATTGCTTTTGGAATTTGTGATTACGTTGGTGTGTGAAGAATCTGCGCTCTAATGATCAGGGCTGGAGTCTGTTTCTAATGTCCTTCCACCGTAGAAAAAAAATATTAATTTCAACACAGATCACAACTCACAGATGAGTTGATAAGGAGGAAGAAAGGGAGAGAAATGTTGGATCAGACAGCTGAAGTTTAAGTTCTCATCTGGAGATGTGATTTACTTTAGAATGACTTCTGGGCAGTTTAAACGTGTGCTATCCAGCAGCAGGGAATTCTTACAGTACAGAGAAACATGAATGTAAAATCGGTCCGAGACGCTGTTTTGGAACAGATAATACCATATCAATAGTTCATAAACTAGTGTTCACACAGTTTTCAGCTCTAGTAGGTGCTTCAGTCTATAAACTGCGTACAAGCTAGGATATCTACTTGGGAAGGCTGCAAGCAGGCACGAGCTGGGAGGCAGCGTTTTAGTACAAGGTCCAGATTAGCACAACCTCTTGTTGTGTGCTGCCTGTGAAATGGTAAACATGGTCCAAATTTCCAGCAGGAGGATGCCTTTGTGAATTTACGATACTTGGCTTCTGTGTGTCTGTATGAATGTTATGCAGGGTTCCCTCCCTCATGCAATAGAAGCTGAGGGAAAGTCATTTCACTGAATGTTGGAAGGAGGTAAAGGAACTATGCTTGGGTCCCTCTGAGCATCAAGGGAGCCTGGCTGACCTTCATACACAATCACCTAACTCTGTTTAAGCAAAAAGAAATTGATTTAAATGGTTTCCATATACACATTTGGATGTAATACAAAATAATTGGAATGAAGAAACTTCCAACTGGGCATTAAGAGAAGTTTACCAACAAGGGTAATAAAGTGCTAGAGACAAATTCCCTAGGGAGGTTTCTGAATGTTCATACTGAGTAGAAATTAATAGTCATTTGAGGTTGGTAGCAATTGTCTTCTGATCATCAGAAGAGGCTGTCAGGAAGGAGGAAAAATGTATACCAGTTCTGGAATGGTGTAAATTTTACACTGGAGTAAGAATAATTTTTTTTTGGTGGTGCATGAGGATCTGAAAAGTATTACGTATTACTGTATGCTAAGTAAACCTAGGCCAGGTATAAACTTGAAGCTTTTTTTTTGTTTGTTTGATCTATAATTAAAAAAAAAAACAACAGCAAAAAAAAACCTCATAGCGAATACTGAGCAGGGAATAAAGGGTATAATTGAGTATGGTTGCATTTTGTATATACAGTTGCCCATGTCTTATTACAGACTTGAGCTGTGGTTAAAATTTGGAAAAAACATATGTCTTCAGACCAATTTTATATTCAGTATCATGAAAAGAAGTTAGTAATCTTGAGACAAGTGATTAATGTTCAGCTGTGGGAAGTAAAGTGGAAGAACATAGGCAAGTGAGGGGAAAGAAGCAGGTATGCTCTGCTGTGTTTGTTGCTACTGTTAGAACTTCTGGTGTACTGTAAGATGTACATGAAATTAACTATTATAAAAACATAGAAAAATAGATTTTCTGTGTTTTCTATAAATTTGGGGTATAGAATTAGAAGATCTGTGAGCATTGTGACTGGTGCTCTTCAACATCTTTATCAATGACATAGGCAGTGGGATCGAGGGCACCCTCAGCAAGTTTGGTGATGACACCAAGCTGAGTGGTGCAGTTGATACCCCTGAAGGAAGGGATGCCATCCAGAGGGACCTGGACAGGCTGCAAAAGTGGGCCCACGAGAACCTGATGAGGTTCAACGAGGCCAAGTGCAAGGTGTTGCACTTGGGTCGGGGCAATCCTAGGTGCGTGTACAGACTGGGAGAAGAACTCCTTGAGAGCAGCCCTGCAGAGAAGGACTTGGGCGTTGTGATCGATGAAAAGCTGGCCATCAGCTGGCTGTGCGTTCTTGCAGCCAGGAAGGCCAATGGCATCCTGGGCTGCATCAAGAGAGGGGTGGCCAGCAGGGAGAGGGAGGTGATCGTCCCCCTCTTCTCTGCCCTTGTAAGGCCTCACCTGGAGTACTGTGTCCAGGCCTGGGGCCCCCAGCAAGAGAAAGACATAGAGCTGCTGGAGCAGGTCAAGAGGAGGCCACAAAGATGATGCTCTTTATCAAGCGTTACAAGTTCTTTTTTGGAAAGATGTAGCTTTAGTTTATGCCTTCTCCTCCTGAAAAGTGAATTCTTACCTGTTGCTCAGTATGAGTTTTGTTGTCATGAAATAACTCTAATGGCAGTTTTTGTTACTATTGGTTTTTTGTACTATGAATGCAGAGTTTTTCTTGAAACAGATAGAAACTGAAATTTTGAGATTTGTCTTCTGCATATAGTTTAGCTTTATTAGGATGTGTAAATTTATGTAGTTTAACTTTTGTATTATATGCTTTTTCTTTCTCATTTTCATTGCTTATAACTTCATGGAACAGCACACTGAGTAAAGTGGGGAAAAGAAAAACTATTGTGAACAATACTGGAAGATGTTAATGCCTTGTCTTTCAAGAGTTAGGCAAATAATTTGATGTTAAGTGTCTTCCTAATACACTTCCAGTTACTGTGGGTTCTATTTCCAGTTTTTGTTTAGATTAATGTGGAAGGAGGGCATAATTTTTACTGTCTTCAAACTGGGTTATAAGAACTTATTTCCCTTCATCTACTTTGGTAAAATTTTTGCATGTACTGCAAAAATCCTTATCTTTTTATATACCCATTAAAAGTGTTAGAAAATGGGGATTCCTTTAGTATGCCTAATCCATTACAAACTTCTTTTTCCTGTCTGGCTTGCCTGTCAGAGCCACAGTTGGTCACCCTTTGTGACTTGAGTAATGGGGAGAGAAGGAAGAGCAGTAGCTAGTTCTGCTGAGGCAGGAACAGACATACTGAAGAACTAGCTTTTGCCAATCTGTTACTCTTGAAAGTATGGTGAATTTGGAAAGCTTGCTCAAAAAAAGAGAAGTCATACTTCCAGAATGATGCGTCCAAGATGTCTCAACTGTAAATGCTGTCTTGGAAAGCTAGGTATGTGTTAGGATTGCTAACATGTTCTGTAGCTGTTATGTAATAAAATGCTATTTCTACTTATCTTCTGCATATACTGAGTTGGATCAGTGTTTATTCCCAGTTTTGAAGGTTTTTTAAATTGGTAATTAGCATAAAAATAGGTTTTCTCATCACCACCTGAGGCAAGATGTTTTCTTGCTTGTACAAAATGACTGTGGTGATGATGATGTGAAGGCTTTCAAAATTCTCTCTTTACGGTTAATGGAACTCCAGTTTTACAGACTTCTCTGATTTCTGCATCATATTGCACTTTCATGTGGGTAGTTGGAGTTGCAGCAAGGTTTAAAATTATAAAATAAATAAATAAATAAAAATTGCTCAACAGTTTTCTTAAATAAAAACCAGTTTGAGAGGACTATCTATAAACAGTTTGTCTGTTCCTAAAGTTTGCAGTAAGAGTTTGAACACTTAAAGCAAAAGACTTCTTTCCTGTGGTGTGAATTTTAGTGCCTGAATTTTATGGTGCCCCCGCCCCCAAGTACTGGAATTTAACACATGAAGGATTTGCATGTAGGAGTTTTCTCCTCTGTCCTTCCATTCCTGCTTGCCTTTTCAGTGTTTTTTGGGTTTACTCTGTGGACTTGATTTCTTCACACTGTCTCATCCTTTCCAGGAATTGTCTTCTTCCTTCAGCACTCCCAGCTGTTCTGATGGTGGCTTTCTCTTTAGCTGCCCTCACTTGCTCCCAAGGCTGGGACATCACCTAATGGGGAATTCCCCCACTTTGACCCAGTGCATGCAGACTGAAGTCAGTACAGATGATGTTATTGTGTGCCAGTTGGATAAGCAGACATGAAACTTTTAACTGTAAAACTACTGGTAGCTGTATAAAATGATTGACTGAAGTAGCAATAATGCTACTCATGCTCAATGTCCTTTTTGTTGCTTCGTTTTTTTTTTTTTTAAGCTTCCGTGTAAAGCTTCCAAGTTTTCTTATCAGGTGCTTGGATATAGATCTAAAAAAGAAGACAGTAACCAATGAAGCACCAACTTCTCAACTTATCTTCATCTCTATACTGTGTTTGCAGAGCAAGATTGGATACTTTAATTCTGTGCTATCCAAAGTGGATAAAGCTGAATATGCAGCCTTGGCACATGCATGTATGTGTGCATATAAATCTGTTTTTTGGTTACAAAAGTGTAGTGAGGTTTATTTTCATTTTAATCCAAATATTGTATGCTGTAGTCCTTTGTTTGTGCTTACCCTTTTTGTCTAGTGTTGTCTGGTCAGCTCTCTGTTGCAAAGTATTATTTTCTTTTTGTGTTGAAATGTTCTTTTGTTGAAAGTATTAGGTGGAGCCTGTTTACCATTTGCTTTATCATTAAGTGACGGTACTGTTGGGAATGTCTGGGTTCAAAGTAAATCTGGCAGCCTGAATTATCAGAAGGGAACTCCTGACTGTAAGCATGGTCTCAATAGTTTGTAAGTGAAATTAATGTTTAGTCTGTTTGCTTAGCTACACAGATTAACAGAAGCTACTGTTTCTTTTATTTTATAGTGGCATTTATTTTCAACTGGATTGGATTTTGTTTGTCCTTCTGTATAACAAATACCATAGCTGGAAGGTATGGTGCAATCTGTGGATTTGGTCTCTCCCTGATCAAATGGATTCTCATTGTACGGGTAGGTTTTTTGATTCTACTTGTAGAACCAGGCCATCACATCTACAGTATTGGAATTAAAAATATGTATATTTAAATACAAGCACTTAGGGCCTAAACTTTCTCCGACTTCCACTTTGGTAGGGTATTTACTTGCTATATATTCATATGTGCTTAGTAACGATGCTTAATCTATTCTTATCCCATCTATCATTTGTGTGGATCTTCCCACTAAAATAAATGTAGAGTGACTTTTTGCACAAATATTTAAAAGCATGCAGGAGAGGAGCAAGTACAAAAAGTATCATTTGTATTATTCAGAAAGTGTCCTAAAAGAAAGATTTACAAGTGGTTGTTAGGCTATCAAGGAAAAAATAACATCCCATTCTCACTAGCATCTTATAGGGTAGGGGAAAAGAAAACCAGATACATACATACTGAATCGAGTCAAAATCAAATTTGAAGTTGGTCATGTTTTTACCAGTTTCAGAAAGTTATGTTAGCTAAGTGGAGGTTACTTAGCTGAGAGAGTACTAGTTGAACCTTAATGATTCTTTCTAAACGTGGGTTCTACGTGTTTTTTTTTTTTTTTGAGAAACATTAAAATCTCATCCTGTCTAATGACGAAAAAGATCTTGGATTATTAGTCATTTTTTATGTCCCACCAACTATGAATTTTCTTCCTGCATGTGCTAGTAACTTAACTTGATTTTCTCTTGGTTCAGTAGAGCAAGGATTATATACAGGAGAAATTACATGGTCCTTACAGCACATGTCCTGCATCCTTCCTGCAGCTGAAGGCTAATTTCTTCTTCCTCAGAACAGAGGAATCCTACCAGATCAGATGCAATTCTGGTGTTTATAGGAGGAATTCATGGTTCGGAATGGAATTTGTCTCAGTGGACAAGACATGCATTTTTCAGCTATGTATCCACTGGGTCTGTTTTGAACTTCTCTTGAGGCATACTAAGCAGAGGGCAGAACTTGCTCGTATCAGTTTTACTGTTCCTGTCAACTTGAAAGTGTGCTCATAACAAACACTAAAGAAAATATATGCTAAACTTCGTGAAAGAACTGCTAAGTGATAGCCTGTATTTAAAATCTTGTGTATAATCTGTTACTAATTTTAAAACATTAGAGCTGTCCAATTCCAAGACCTCAGGGCTGTTCCTTCCGTAGTGAAGATTATCTTCTGGTGCTGTATCCCTTTCTACAGAAAATAGCAGAAGCATGTAGGATATATGCTGACAATTTTGTTTTAATTGTGACACACAAGTGTGTACGTGTGCACAAAATTATTCTATTCCTTTGTTTCAAACTCCCCAAAAGACTTGTGCTTCACTTTCTCACTTGGTAATTAAAAAAAAAAAAAAACAAAAAACTTCATGGTGTCAAAGCAGTCCTAGTGCACATATCCTCTCTCTGTATCAATGTGTCTTTTTTTTTTGGTAGTTTGGGAATTTTTTTTCCTAGAAAATGAACAGAAGCACTATGGTGTTCAGTAAATTCTTCAGCAATGATTTCTTTTGCTTAACAAAAATGAGGGTAATGCACATAAGCCAGTACTTGACAGGACAGTGTTTTTAAGAAACCTTTTCAAGTAAATGAAACTGTAAGGTTGTGTTTTCACATATGTGCTTAGAGAATTTACAATGTTGCCTATTAGATGAGGTGGGATTAATAATGCTGTGAACTTCCTGTGTGTCGAGTACTCATTTGATATGTTAATGAACTGCCAAAATACAAAATGCTTACTCTGCTGAATTGTAGGGGTAATGTAAGTACTGATTCTTTTGGTTCAACTTAACAGTTCTGTTTCTTGATTTTTATTTCTTGTATTTTTTGTGGATTAACTGTAGTAACGAATCCAGTACAGCATTAAGCCTTTAAAGATTTCAGAGCATCTGACTTTATTTTGGAGAAAACATTTTAATTCCAATGCACAGTTACTTGAGGGGAACTAAAAAAACAACAGCTTATCTACAGTTCTTCTTAATATCTCCAATTTTTATGTTTGAAGAGGCTGCCCAGTTTTTTTTGATTTTTTTTTTTTTTTTTAGAGTAAATGATACCAGACTTGCATGATTTCTTGGTTGATAACTACTGAAATGCCCTAGAAATGACAAATGGGATCTGCTGTGACAGGATGCAGTAAAGATTCTGAATGACAGTAGGATGGGAGGTGTGTGAAAAATGTACAGAGCTACTTAAAAGGTTACTTTATTTCTTCTAGCACCTTTTCACACATCTCCCCATTCCTATTTTTATGCGACTTTTGGAGACATTTGATTAGCCTTTTTTTTTTTTTTATCAGTGAAGCATGCAGTCTGGAGTCTGGTAAAGGCAAAGATACCTGTCTCCAATACCATCTCACCCTGCCCTCCAGCTGCCTCCCACATCAGAGGACAAAACTGTCTACCATGGTCACTAACAGGAACAGTTGAAATGCCTCTTCAAGGTTCATTTAGTTGCGTTCAGCTCACTGCTGGGAGCTGAATGCTGGTTTGAAAATGAAAAGACTTTAATGAGTTGGGGGTCTTTATGGGGCTGGTATTCTTGGCAGCGATTAACAGTAGGGGGTATACAGAAGGTCAAAAGCTCTTCTTTTGAGGGGTCAGCAGAACATCCCCGTCTGATAAGATTAAACTAATGTGGCTTTTGGTGTTAATATCTGAAGCAGCAGGCTGCTGTAATGTTTGGGATGGCAGGCATGGGGTGGAAAAAAATTGGCGGTGGTCATTCATTATAATAGAAAATGTCAGATGATTCTAGCAAGAACTACCTACCAGAATATGTATATGCGAAATGTCTTTTGTCTATTTTATGTGTATGTGTGTTTTAAAGGTACTGAAATAACTTTGCCAAAGATGACCTGACAGTGATGTTATTTGTATATTAAACTACTGCATGAATGCTGGTTTTGCATTTTAGGAGAGTATATTATTTGAACTGCAGTTTACTGTTTCTTTTGCTTCCTGTATTTGCATAAAGCTTTAAATGCATCTTAGACATCTGTCTTACTAAGCCTTGTATAAATTCCAGTTTTCAGATTACTTTACTGGCTATTTCAATGGACAGTACTGGCTTTGGTGGATATTTCTGGTACTTGGTAAGTGGCAGTGGAAAATGTTTATTTTCTGATGAAATGCATCATGTCCTTGTAAGTAGAGTTCGGTAATGTGTTTGGCTGTATATTTTTCTTCTACTGTTGATAGAACAGCAAATAAAACTTATTTCTGCAGTGTTCACTGGGTTATTCCATATATCCTAAAGTTACTGTGTGAACTACTGACTATTCAAATAACATTCAACTCAATTCTGTTCTGCATGTGTAGTTATGTACATATCCAAGACTTGAAGTTTCTTCTTTTTAATCTGTCAATGCTGATGGAAGGGTGCAGAATTGTGTAATGAAACCTCTAGGCTTTATGCAGAGAGTGTAGTGAAGGAAGTGATACCAAGTACTTACATATGTGTAGATATGGAGAGACTTTTATGGCAAGTGTTAACATTTTGGATGTGACTGATCCTAGGAAGGTGGAGTCAGTTGCCTTGCAGAAAGACTATGAGATGTCCTTTCCTAGTCCTTTGAAATGCATACTGCATCACTAGTTACTCAGTCAGACGAGAATGACTTCATGCTTTCTGATCACAGTGCTTCCACGACATCAGCTTTTTCTGAAGAAGTCTGTCTGTTTTCCAAGTTTTATACCCATCAAGTACTGCTCTTCTGCCTATTTTTAACTATGATATACCAAACCCCAATCATTATACCTGTATTCATGCAGTGGATTTTGTGATTTGAATATGAAATCTGGAGTGATTTGCTTTCGCAGGAGCGAATGCTACGATCGGTTTTACTATGCTTCCAGAGACAGGAAATAAATTGCTGAGTCAGTAGGTGGCACTCTTCCCTTTGAGTCAATTGAGCTAATGGCTAACAGTAAATGTTAGAGTAAAACATTGAGAATTTTTTTCCTTTGAGAGAGAGAGAGAGAGATCCTGATCGTTTCTGATTTATTTAGCTCACAAGAAATACCAAAAATCATTTTTTTAAAAACTGCTTTTTTTGTCTCTTTCAATAAAGTTTGAGGGCTTCTTAATAGTTTGCTCTACTGTTGTGCGCTTGGTTGCTAGATGTGTACAGAAACTGTGGATGTTTAACACTCCACAGCACCAGTACCTCAAATACTTTCGTATTCTGTTTGAGGTGATTGTGTTCAAGTAGCAAGTGAAGTGATTCTTTGCATGTGCAAATATCTCCAGACAAATTTATAATTAAAGCAAACCACTGTGGTGCTTTTTTACTAATCTTTTGCAGCATTTGTCCTCTTCAGAAGTCAGATCCCTTAGATTTCAGAAAGCCTAATTTTTCAGACTGAACTGTTTGAAGACTTTTCTTTTACTCACAAAATTCATTATATGCCTTATAATGAAAGGCACTGTGACGCATGCAGCTTATATCCAGCATTTAGCATTCCGTTGTCTTATGTGTGTTTTACATGACATAAGCCAACAGTGTTTTCAGGCTGATGAAGTGGCCATACAGACATTGCTAGAACACCATAGAAGAATTTTCCCCAGTAGAGCTACTCAGAAGGAAATGGAGTATTACCAAGTCATGGGAGCTCTACCAGCCAGGTCTGTGTTTCATTGCTCCAGATAACTTTCCAATCAGAATGTGCTAAGTCCTATGTCTCTTTAAAAGTGAATAAACTGAATTGGATTCTTTCTTTTGGATTTTTTTTTTGACATAGTTGAGCCCACCTATTGCTATATTTTTCTCATCTGATGTTCACCTATCTGCTTATGGTCCCTTCATTTGTTTTAAAGTCTGGAGAAACTTGCTTATGCTTCGTAGAAAAGTGGAATGGTCTATTTCCAAAGGCCTGTCAAGCACAGTGAACAAACTGGAGAGAGAGAGAATTCAAATTTTTAAATTTCAGTGTTAGCCAAGGTTTCTTTCTGAGGAACACAATGGAAAGTGTTTTTTTTTGTTCTTCCCTAAACACAGAAATATAAAATATGGGTTGAACCTGGACTAATTTTCCAACAAGTGTAGTGCAGAAGAAATTCTTTCAGGCACCTTAAAATCTTCCTCCCTACCTTTTGTTGTTTCAGCTGCTTCTGAGTTGAATGTGGAACTATCTCTGTCTGGGTAGCAGCCTTTGTAGCAGACTGCTGATTTTTGATCTAGATCTTACTACTCTCTTCTCCATGCAGAATTCACCGATGTCACCGAAATATATCGGGCTTAGGTCAAGGTTCCAGTGGTTAGGAGAGCATTCTGCAGGGTTTGCATTTTTATGTGTGTATGTATATGCCTCCTAAGGAGGCTTGGATTTAAAGAAGCAAAAAGAAGGCAAAATAAAAATTGGCAAGCAAAAAACATTTACAAAAGAAATGAGGGTGGGAAACAAACAGGGTCTCAACTAAGACAGCAGAAAGGGAAGGTGCACCAAACAGCAAAACATCTCTATAACCCTAGATGGAAGGGAACAATCTTCATTAAGATGGAAGAGAACAAGTTGAAATCCTTTGCTAAACTTGTTAACCTTTGATTTTCATTTGAATCTTTGGAATCTTAATGCATACGTATGTGTATATAAATATAGGTACATATCTTCAATACCTACATGTTCATTAAAAATTAAATCAACCTAATCCCTGTATAATGAGAACTATCCATGGAATTGGGTTATGTAGCTAAGATATGTGAAGAACTTCATTTTCAGTTTGTGGTAAGCTTGCTTTTTAAACAGTAGGGTGCATGTTTAAACTAAATGTAGGCTTTTCCTAACGGACCTGACTGAGTACTGATCTTGCCCAGTGTGTCTTTTGCTGTAAGAGCAGGCACCAGATGCACTGTAGGAAAGTGCAAAGATTTAATGTGCCAATATCTCAGTTGTGGATGATTTAAAAAAAAAAAAAAGGGTTCTGTTCTCTCAATAAACTTTGAAAATATTTAATACCTATTATATCTTTTTGATGCATGTCAAAATGAAAAATGAGCTCTCAGATAACATGATATTTATAGTTAGTACAAACACTGTCTGCTCTGCCTTGGACATTTAAAAATTTGTTTTCTACATCTGAAGCACTGGCAGTGGACCCTTGCTCACTTGTGGCGTGTTGGAGGGGGAAACTCTGGGCCTGCTCTCTAGGATGAGTTACTGTCTATATTTCTGCTTCCGTCTGCTATATGTATAATTCAGATTTGAACGCCCAACTTTTTGGGCAAATTCGTCCTTTGAATCAAGGAGAATCCAACAGAGGTAAAATAATCTAATGCTTACTTAGCAAAGGAGAATGGACCAAAGAGTTGTGCTCACTGTACAGCAGTGCTTTTCTGGATGTCTCTAAATTTAAACTTCTTTTGAAGTATTTAAATTGTGGAGTTAACAAAAATAAATCTAACACACAATGAGTAACTTTATTTGAACTGACTGCTGTTCCTCCTCCTGTTGGGCAGGCGCATTTTCCTAGATGGTTAAATCTCAAGATGTAATCTTCTATGATTTATTCTTGGCTTGTTGCTAGAACCATTTATACTGTCTTCTCTTCCTTTTATATTGACTTGTATGTGTGTAACCTTAGGGATTTCCAAAGTATGTTTTGTGGTTCAGATAGTCTTCTAACATACTAGTAACTTATTCTAAGAGTTTTATCTGAAAGTGGAATATATATATATTCTTTTCTTTTTAGTGCTTTTCATGTAGTCTTTTTAGCAGAGGATTACATGAACTCAGAATGAGTGTAAAATTTCTGAAAGCATTCCATAATGATAAAATCTTACATCACACTAGATAAAAGTAGAAGACTTGCTTGTTAAATTTGTGAATGATGCATAAAAACCATAAAGTTATATATATACACCAAATTCAAAGGTTGATATACCTTATTTTCTGCATTTTCTACACTTTCAGGACTCCTCCTGTTCTTTCGAGGCTTTGTCAATTACCTTAAAGTCAGAAATATGTCTGAAAGTATGGCAGCTGCTCACAGAACAAGATTTTTTTTCTTGTACTAAAGGTAAGCAGTTTTTAGGATGAGATGAGATTATCTCTCTCAGACAAACTGAAAAGAAGGAGGTACTTGCATTTAAAAAACAAATCAACCTTCCGTTACACAGCAAGAACATCTTGTTGCGTGATTTTTGGAACATCTGTCATGAAGGTTTGGTGTATTCTACATGGACTTGGGAATATCTTCAGTCTCTTGAAATCATTAAACTTGAAAATAAAGATTGTGTACGCTTTGCCCCCAGTCCTCCCTGGAGCTACTGTGCAGTAACAAAAAGAACAACTGGTTGTTCATCCTATGCAAGATCTAGTATCTGCTGCCCATCAGGATACTGTCCTTTGTGTAGGAAGGCTGGCTTCAGGAGTCATCCTGTTAGCAATCTGGGAAGCACTAATCTGCCTGTGTATTAAATCTGATTGACATGGGTCTGAACGTTCAAGAGATGGAGAAGTACTGCCTCTCATTCCATGACTAGCTTAACATAGTCAAGTACAAGGATGATTATTGTGTATGCAGCAATGTGCTTAGGTATCCTTCAGGTGGCTGACTGAAACATAAGTAGTGTTTGCCTAGAGAAGATGCCTTTTATATAAGGCAGTGATATACATTTAAAAACACTAATAATGTGCTATGCTATACAGTTCTTGATCATGAGCTGAACCTGTTAACATCACTGGTATTTTTTAACGTCGTCTTGTAAAACTGTGACAAGTTAAATTTCACTAAAATGCAATATATTACTGTTATTTATCAACCTAAAATGGCATATGCATGGCAGAATTTCCTTTTTACAAGTGTAGCATGTTTTTCACTTTCTTAGTATTCTGTAAATATTACTGAAATTCATAGAATAGAGACTGTGAAAACATCAGTGTCTCTCAGGTTTCATTATAATAAACTGTAGAAATACTGTTTTAAAAATCATTAGGACTAAATGGTATTTTAAAACTGTGCCTTGAGGAGAACGAGCGTAGGATAACATGGATGCTCAGTTCTTCTGTTTAAAATTCTGCTTTAGGACAGAACACAAAGGCTCTACTCAGTATTGACTGGTGGTGGTGAGTTGTCCTGTCTGACTTTGGCTTCCTTTAGCTGTAAGCATTTCTCACCACTGGGATGTATGAGTTGATAGGGTGTTTGGAGTCTCCTTTGAGAACTGGAAACCTAAATGCTATTTGTTGAGATGTCTTAAGTATTGAAACAAGAAATTCAAATCAATTGCTATCACACTTAAATAGCCTTATTCTTCTGTAGGCAAGTAATGTCCTGTACAATGGCTATTAGTTTAAATAAATAATGTTACCTCTAAAATCACAAAATATTCCCAGGTGTTCTTTTGAAACATAGCTTTGACAAAATAAGCTTTCATTTTTTTTTCTGCTGTCCTGACATGGGTGGGAGGAAAGCTGTTATTTTGCTGCTTCTATGCCTAACGTTGTTTAGCAGTGTTGCTTACTGTTAATCTCTCCAAAGAACTGAAGTACAATTCTTTCTTCATCTCCAGACTGCATCGAACAGACATTCCTTTCCTGTACCAGTGTGAAATTTCCAGATGATCTGTAATCCTGCAAGTTAATGGGATACAAGACTACTAAAAACAGAAGACAAATTAGTGAAGATACAGCTTCAAAAATGAATGACAGGATGGTTTATGCTCAAGCACCAGTTGTGGTCATTCTAATAAATATTTATAATTGCTGCCTTTTGTTTTAGCACATTTGCATATGTGCTCACTAAAAAAAATAGCGCTGAAGTAAGAACAAACTATCTCTTAGCTCTTAGATTAGGTAGTCAGACTTGGTTAATCTGTGCTTGTATCTGACACAAGTGGTAACTTGTTTCACAAAAATGTATGTACCACTGACTTGTTGATCTGAAGTTTGAGTGAAATGAAATGCATTAAATGATTCAGATTAACCAGTTCAGACAATTTTTTTCTATAATGTAGATTCATCTAATGATTATGTAGAACGTTTTTGCTAAGTTTACTAAAACCCTAAGTTTCCAAACTTGCATTTAGCAATATTTTATCAAATTCACACCAATATACTGGTTTACTTAAAGCTGATACTCCGTGTTGAGTCCCCTGTAAATAATTCTGCATAAATTTCTGTTTAAATGGCTTCTTAGGAACTATGTCAAAATATATTTTGTATCAGCATATTCTCCAAATTGTTTAATCTTCATATGAGCTATATGCATTTTTTTGTTGTTGTTAATTTGGCCGTTAAGGGTGTAGTTACTGTTAGATGTAATTTTGGAGGTAAAGGCACTGTGTTGTTTCTCATCACAGCTTTCCTCACATGGATTTTTAGCAGGTTTGGGCTTGAGCCTGGAAGTCCTTTTTTATGCATGATCCTGTTTTTTAATGGAGCTCACGTTAGCAGGGATGGACAGCCTTGCAGCTGTAGTCCTTGGTGATGCAGCTGGATCCTTCTGTGTACACCTTTGTTCCTGAAACAGACTCGCAAATGTATTCCCTGATTTATAACACTGGCTCTGTTTGAAAAGTCTTGAGTTTGATGCAAACTCAACATCCACTCGTAAGGTATCCTCAAGAAAAGGAGGAGAAAAGGCCATTGTATGATGCTTGTTTAGAAAAAACACTCTGCCATTTAACAAGAATAAACTAATTTAAAGGTAAAGTAACTTTGGAAATAATCTGTGAAGGGAAAGAAATCTTAATTTAAAGCTCTGAAATTGGAAAAAGTGTATTGCACTTCTCTCAGTATTTGTTTAAGTTATACAATGACTTTGCTATCATCTCTTTGGGGGTACACTAGTGTTCATGCACATTTGATTTCCTTTAATGTTTGTGATTTATGCTTCTACTTAAGTAGGAGAATACATCTCTCAGTCCTTTGTACAACTGGAATCTCAGTTGCAAAATACATTGGTTGTTGGTTGCACCTTTGGGGAAAAATTACAGATACTTTCCTCCAGTTTTTCTTTTTGTATTAGAATTCTGCCTTTTTATTACTAACAATAAAAATAATGAGGTTTATGTTTTAAGCTAGTGCTGTATTCAATTTTGTATCTATAATGAATGTTTAAAATACACATGTAAACTGGTTACATTATTTGTGTTCTTAATCTTTCAGAAATACTGAAAGTGACTAAAACTTTAGGGGCACCTTCACTTCCCAGCTTTTTGTGGAAAATAAAGTATTCAACATCTGATTGGAAGTTCCTTCTAAACTTAGCTGTTGGTTTCTGTGTTCTTTTGCATTCATTGTCCTTATGAAAAAGAAACATAATAAAACATTGCTTTGTTTTGCTAATTA
>VXAV01006553.1:71118-98442 GCA_013399715.1 Alectura lathami
CCGCACAGTGCAGTATTTGTGGAATTACAAACAAATTAGTTGACAAAAGAGGTTAGTCTGTTTTCTCCCTTTTCTTCTCATGTTTTATGGCAACATACTGAAAGGATATTTCTTTTAATGCAAAGCATGCAATATTGATTCCTTTCCTATGTTTACCAGTGTCAGCTAGTACTGTTTTCCATCTGTATCCATTTCCTTAATTTAAATAGCAGTCATCTGACCCAATTTATTTTGATTTTCTACACTACATTCTACAGAAAGCTTCCTCCCCTACAAACAATATGTAGGGGTTAAAAATGTACACGTTATCTAATCCTCTGTGGTTGATGCAGCAGTTTGGTAGCCTGAAATCTTATCAGCAGGAGGAAAGGAATTGGGACACAGTTTTCAAAGACTCTGCAATCTATTCCAGATGTTTCAAATGCTGCATATTTTCCTTGCTATTTCCTGTGAGCTTGGTTAGGAGCAGCTGGCTCTGTGGTTTAGGGACACCTGGCCAGCTTTGCATTGTGTCTCAGCTGGAGTAAAAAAAAAAAAAAAAAAAAAAAAAAAAAAAAAAACAACAACAAAACTCTAGTATCACACTGAAGTTGATGGTAAACAGATTTGGTATGAATGTAAACAAGGCTTTGAAGGCTAAGGTATAGGGCAAAAACAGCTGAGGGATAGTGAAGGAGAAAATTTTATTTATTCACCTGGCTGAATGTAATGTCTTTGGTTTTTGTCATTCGGTATTATTGATGTGGGCACCACAGGAAGATGGACATCATGAATACAATTAATGTAGCCTACAGCTTGCACTTTGGAAATGATGCATCACTAACACTTCCAGAGCAGAGGACTCTACTTTTTGAGGTGACAATGTTGCCTCTAAGCTTTTGCTTTGCTATCTCAACTCTGGTGTATGGGTGTAGTCCTCATTCTGCAATGCCTTTTAACCTTTTTCAATGCTCTGCTCCTTTTTTTTTTTTTTTTTTTTGAGTCTGATTCCCTCCCTTTGAATGGTGACAACAGGTGAGCAAAAGAGGTTTTAGTAACATAATATCATAACATCTGGAAGCTTTTAATCTCTTTCCACCTTTTGAGAATGTTCACCCATAAATAGAATCATAGAATCGTTTGAGTTGGAAGGGACCTCTAAAGGCCACCTAGTCCAACTCCCCTGCAGTGAACAAGGACAGCTACAGCTGGATCAGGTTGCTCAGAGCCCTGTCCAGCCTGACCTTGAAGGTCTCAGGGATGGGGACAAATACTCTGCATCAGTCCTCCTTCTTTACTTGTTTCATTCACTTGAACAAAATATTAATCTCATGGAAAAAAACATTGCTTCTTGGACTTTCAAAGAGAAAAATGAATAACATCTGGTGGAAGTTGGTATCTCAATAAGGAAAATGTTTCTAATCATCCTAAAACTGGATTAGCATGTATACACAACTAGCTAGAAACAGAGTCCAGTGTATTGTTTGTCCAGTGCAGTTTCTTCTATTATCCCAAGATCCTTCGCATAATTTTCCTCTGCTTCCAAGGATATTTCTACTCTGTATTGTCTCCACTTTGCATATTGCTTCCACTTTCACATCTGTTCTCCTGTATGTACGTGTTGTTCACTCATTAAGGACAGGCAGAAGACTATGCTACTGCATGTGGGCTGCAGCTAATAGATAAACAACTTAGAAATTGCTGAAGTTTTTTTTTTCTTTAAATTAACTGCAATGACAGTTTGCATTTTTGTAGGTCCATATTTTACAGGTAAGCTAACTTTTCGAAGTCAGTGACTTTCGGACAACTGAAAATGCATAAAACGTGCGACTGCGCCATCCCCCATCGTAAGTATTGCATGTGCAAATGGTATTAAAAAGAGTGGCAGAACTTTGTGTAGGTATATTTTCCTTTATCATGATCAATTGCAAGCCTTTTTCTGATTTGGAGCTGCCCTTTTTTCCCCACCTTTCCCAAAATAAAGAAAAGTTGGCTTTCCTGGATTTCTGTCTGTAGTATGTTTTCCACTTTAGGAAACTTGCAAACAGTAAGAACTAAGTATTGCAAACAGCATCAGGTCTCCAGCTATTGTTCCTTTTGCACAATAGCTGGAGACCTAGCACAATAACACAAAAGTATATATTCAGAAGAGAAAGCTTAAAATTTCTTTTCTACAGAGGGATGGATGCAGTTATCCATATATTTCTACATCTGTTCTTGGAGTCTTCACTCAATTTATCTTGTGGTCAAAGAAACACTGTCTGTGGAGGTACCCTTCGTGTAATGCAGGCAATTGCTCATTGATTCAGCATTATGCGTGCCTGCATGAGTGCCCATCTTTCATTTTCTGGGTTGGTGTAGTACCATGACTTCCAAATGCTCAGTTGCACGTGGAACAGACTGCTGCTGATATAATTTAATAGCAAAATAGCTGAAGTGCCCTTCACTTGCACAAGTTCGTTAGTTTAGTACTGTGGTTTAGTGTAATTGCAGTAGCATTGCTGATTTCCATAGATCCCCTGCTTCTCCCAGGAACATAACATCCATCCATTTCTGCTGTACATAGCTGATGAGCACTTGCTCCTAAGTGCTGAAGTTTGTGGTGTATTTTTCCGTTAGTGGTGGCCAGGTGTTCGAGTGAAGTTTGCTGGTCCTACTGGAAGTGTTATTAGAATAAAGCTGATGCTAATAGCTGTGTAGCTGTACTATGCGGTCTGTTCTTCCTTGTGGCCCTAGGTGTAAGTAACTAATTACACAGTGTTCCTTGTAACTTTCATAGAAAGTCTTTGTGCAACCTTTAGTCTTAAAGATGACAAACTGTTTTTTGGTACCTTGGCATGTCTCAGAACAGTAAACGTTTAAAGGCAGCCCTATCATTTCACTTTGAACTGTAATGGAAATCACTTTTGCAGAAGAAATTGATGAGCCATATTCTGCTATTTTTACCTGAAGTGGAAATCAACTTAAAAGCTGTTGCTTTGAGGATAGTCTGACACTGCAGTTAAGCAAAACCAGGAATTTGTATTGTAAATAATTATCAGTGGTCAGTTGTAGTATTACTTGACAGAATTCTGAGGTGCTGTTATCTTTCCTCTGAGGAATCAAAGTTTGTTTTTGTTTCAGTAGGAAATTCACAACACCCCTTACATTTCTGCTGGTATCCATTGTAACATAGATACACGTTGGATGCAAGACATGTGACATAATCTCCTGTTTTTTTAAAAAAGCGTATGTATTCAAGAGACTTAAACATTTCTGGATTGTGACTGTAGGCTGATGTGTACATTGGACTCAGTGGGTCTCGTGTGGCCCAGGTCTGTGCCTGACTTCCACCTCTTAAGTGCTGCTCTGCAGTGTGTTCTGGGTATTCCTTGGGTGCAAATCGATGTTGCTGCCCATGAAGCAGACTTTCTGCTAAAGGAGCAAGGGTGGGAGAGAAGCACCTTGCACCCTTAACTTTACATTTGCAGCAGCTGATTTAGCAGGGGTTTCTGGCAACATGGTGTGAGCACATCTGTGTGCAGTCATCACCCTCTTTCTCCCCAGCTGACCACCGTTGTGCCTAGTTCACTTTGTGTACCTAGGTAATCTATGACAGTAGTCCTTAAGTTTTCTTCCTGAAAGCAACTGGAATAGCAAATTTTCTTCCACTTGGACAGAGAAGGAGGTCCCAGCTGGCTACCCATGAAGGCACTTGGCCAACAGCTGTGCGCCCAGCTGGTCCCCTGGGAAAAGCCCCTGGCTGTTTCCACGCCTTGCCAGTAGGAACGCAATCTTCAGACCTGGCTTTATTATATGACCTGCATAGATCATATGCAGCCTTTTCAACTCTTGCAGTATTGAGGTTTACATTAACAAAGAAATCAGTGTTGTTAATTCTATATTGTGTCCCAAATCTTGTGATGTTGGGCAACTTCCTTACTGCTGAGAGTGGTAGCAGCACAAAATTCGGTTGAGAGTGGGAAAATGGTATGTTCCTTCCCAGCCATTTTTTAACAATCTTTTAGGTTGATACAATGTATCCATGAACATTTGCTCCTAATCTTGTGTGGAGCTCTATAATTAACTGGTACAGAGAGGGTGCTGTGATTTGTGACTGACTTCTTAGGAACTACCATTTTACTCATAAAATTTGCTGCTTACTAGGAATATTATCTATCCAGTTACAGCAAAAGCTGTAGAAGGAACATTACCCAGAACACTTATTGTTCTTACTAATGATGTCTAATATAATGCATGATTTCAGTGAGCAAAAAGCTTCAAGTACTGTGTTAAAACTTGTCAAGTTTTACTTCTAGATTTTTTTGATTTTTTATTTTTAATTTGTAGGATTTTTTTTTTTTCTTTGGGGAACGTAGACAGCCAAAGAACGAATGTTACAGTTCTCAAAGGCTGGGTCACTAAATTAGATTGTTCTTTGAGGGTTATGCTTCTCTGAGAGTTGTGCTTCTTTGAAACGTGACTGTGAAAATTACTTAGAGGGAAGTTTAAAGATCAATGAATTGTCAAGAATTTAAGAATCAAGTTGATGAAGAAGGCATACCCAAGAAATAAAGTAAAAGGTGTGTGTGTGTGTGTGGAAACAGTCTTTCAGTTTTCCCATCAGATGTTGTTCTTCATGTGCCTTTTGCTGTCAAAATCAAAGAACTCAGAAGTAATTCCTTAGTTTGCTGTCGGTAAATGTTATCGCAAAGCGTTTTTGTATGTTTGTTATTTCCCTGCAGTTTTTATGCGTCTTTCTCATGGTGATAGCTGGGCTATATATACGTTATACGCAGAAGTTGGTCTGTGTCTGTGGTGTATAACCACAGAGTGACCTACTGTATATTATACACATACAGCAGCATGCATTTCTTCTGCAAAGATACCGAGAGAAAAGATGGTGTGTGTTTAAAAAATGAAGGTAAAAATCTGGTGAGGTTTGCTTTGGGATTTTCAGCAGGCCATTTACTACTTCTGCATCTCTGCCCTCAACTGTAGATTGCAGTGATGATGTTGATTTTCTGCTTCTCGGTTTCCTTGGTTTTTATTTTGTTTTCTGTTTTTTTGAGGCCTAATTGTGCTGCTCCACAGTCCTGCTCCACATCTTTTTAGAGCTTCTAATTATACAGCATCTGTGTTATAAAAGTGATTAAACAGCCAGTGTGTGTGATTTAATCCAGATTTGAGACTTGTGAAGTGCACAAAATGTAATCCAGTAGTATTTGTGCTCTTAATTAGTACAGAATTGTTTTGCCTTCAAATGAAACATGCCGTACAGTTAACTCTCAATTATCCAGAGGTAGTTTATCTGCATTATGAATCAATGAATGCCATGGGCCGACACCTGCAGTGGTTTTGTTTGGCTGCCAGCTCTGCACTCATCAGTCTAGTCACGGCAAAGATACTGCTTGTGAGTCCTGATTTAGGTTTGAGCTTGGAAATGGTATCGCTGCCACAGTGAGCTGCAGATCCCGAGCAGACAAGTTCTCTGAAGCTGAGCTAGCTGCATTCAGAACTGTGTTAGGTTTCCTGTGCTGTATGTCTGCTGTCTGCACTAGTGGGAAATGCTGTGCAGAAATTCCAATGTGGAGCCTGCCTGGGTTATGGCTGCAACTCAGATGAAACAAATTTTGTCAGGCTGATGCTCTGAGCATCAGCATTGTGCTCTTTAGCACTTCCGTATTAACTCGATCTTTTTTCATTGTAGTGAGATGTTACATACATCAGCCTGATATTCAAGTTGCTTTGAGTGTGTTTTCTAGTGTATTTCTGAGGTGTGTGAGAGGTAGAAGCCGAGTTCTTACTCTCAGGATCATTTCTATATGTTGTGTTGAGGGCTAATTAAAGACTGTCCCTCGACAGGGCCTAGACCCCTCCCCCACTCTCCCCTCACAGAGGCTGGGTAGAGGAGTGAGAAAGGAGGAGGAGGCGTGATGGAGGTAAAAGGTAACTAGTTTACTTAAAACAGCAAAGGAATGTAAGATAACACACTATGAAAGGAATTGACAGCAATAAATCTGACAAATTGGAAAAATCGGAAGAAGAGAGTGTCTCTAGCCGTGTGCGTCCACAATGGTGACTGGAGGCGAAGGGTGGAGCTCCCGGAACTGGAAAACCTGGAAAATGGGAAGGGACAGGAGCACTCTGGGGGCTGTGGTTTCCCCTTAGCAGCCCTCCCACTTGTGTCAGCTTATTACATGATGTCATGATAGGGAATATCTGTGAAAAACCATGACAAGTGTAAAGGAAAATCTCATTCCCTGACTATCCCAACTCCTGTTTGAGTGCTACAGCTAGATTAGAGTTAGGCATCCTCTTACGTGCTTTTCTTTGGACCAAGTTTCCACACCTGCTGCAGGGTCTGTCATTCAGATTGGAGTGGAGCACAGGAGATAGCCTAGTGCAAGCTCCTTTTCGCAGCAGGGCTGGTGCTGAATTCAGACCGTGTTCCTTAGGACTTTGTCAGATGGGTCTTGAAAATCCCAGAGAGCAGTGATTCCACATGCTCTCCGGACAGCTTGTTCCAGTGCTTTGTTATCCTCATTCATGACCATCATTGACCTTGTTTCCATGAGAGAGATGGCGAGTGGCTCCTTCCACAGTACCCTGGAGCTCTGAGCACTCTCCTGGCATGCAAGTCCCAGGCTGTGGGACATGAAGAGCAATCTCTTAGTAACTGAGCAGCCATGCAAACTGCTCAGCTGTCAAACACAGAGAGGCGAGAAAGATCATCCAGTCTCTAATGAATTGCTGACACTTCCAACACTACATAGTGGAAATAACCTGCCATCCCTTGTTTCCACTGTCAGCTTCTTCAAGGATCTTATTGCTCAGAGCACTGGATGCTGTGAATTTAAAACTGTCCCTTCCTGGAAGCCTCTTGCTCTATACATGGCACTTAGGTATTCTCCTGTGATTTCTGTTTTAGACTATCTCCAAGTTTAAGTATTTAATCACTTGGGGTGGGATTTACATAATCTGATTTTGTTTACCTAAAAGTTTAGTCATCTAAGGTGGTCATCAGGGATTACTCTGCAATCAGAGTCTCATATGCAAATGATGCTTTTTCCATGCACAAAAATGCATATCCAAAATGGAGTCAGTGATGAAAAATATTTGGACTGCAAACTGTACCTTTCAGTACCTTTTAAAAAATGTGCCCTATATATTCTTAAGGAAACAATAGCTTTTGGTCACACTGAAGCTTGCTGTAGAGTTTCTCGTTTATAGGAAACTGATTTTTTCTTTCTTTGGAATTCTGTTGAGCAATTACCCTGGCTTTCAGTGTTCCTGCCCTTCGGGCACATCTGTGCTGTGGCTGAGGATATCATAACTTCCAGGGTCGCCAGTTGCCTGGGTTCGCCAAGGATCCTGCCTCATAGTTGGCAGTTTGCTTCAGTCTGTGGTGTTCCAAATGAAATGGTTTGGGATTTGTGAAATCCTGTTTTCCTACTGACTTTGTTTCACAAGTAGATAAGGATCAGCTGTTTGCTCTCTTCTGATCCAAGAACTGAAGGAACTGAAGCGAGTATGCAGATGTTGAATTTTTTTCACAAAACATGCAACTGAGCTGTGGGACTACTTTCTCCAGTATTTTGGTGGTTAGAGTGCTAAAGTTCTTTACAAATACCAGAGAAACAACTTTCCATGGCCATGCTCCTTTTTTGTATGGCTTCTGGGGTCTATGTTTTCATGGTAAAGCAGATGAGGTGTGTTAAGAGTGCCAAGCAGCAAGTTGCTAGTCAAAATTTGTCATCTTCTCAGCATGTTTATCTAGTTTATGAATGCCCTTTGTAGCTGTTATTTCTGGATTAATTGATTAATGGAGCTGTTGGAGAGGGACCAGAGGAGGACCACGAAGATGATCAGAGGGCTGGAGCACCTCCCCTATGAAGGCAGGCTGAGAGAGTTGGGGTTGTTCAGCCTGGAGGAGAGAAGGCTCTGGGGGGACCTGGTAGTGGCCTTCCAGTACGTGAAGGGGGCCTGCAGGAGAGCTGGGGAGGGGCTCTTTAGAAGGGCGTGGAGCGACAGGACAAGGCGTAATGGCCACAAACTGGAAGAGGGGAGATTTAGGCTAGATATTAGGAAGAAATTCTTTCCTGTGAGGGTGGTGAGACACTGGAACATGTTGCCCAGAGAGGCTGTGGATGCCCCCTCCCTGGAGGTATTCAAGGCCAGGCTGGATGGGGCTCTGAGCAACCTGGTGTAGTGGGAGGTGTCCCTGCCCATGGCAGGGGGGTTGGAACTAGGTGATCTTTAAGGTCCCTTCCAACCTAAACCATTCTATGAATTGCTACTTCAGATAGATTTTGAGATACCAAGAGTTCATCCAAGCACTCTGAGACCTACAGTCTTGTTTGACTCTTGAATCCTCCTCAGAAAAAAAACAGTCCTGAGTCTTAATTAGTAGAATAACAAACCCTGCTCCAGGAGTGCTGTTCAGCTGCTAGACACTTTCAAAATAAAGCTCAGGGAGTTGCACTATCATAAATGGAACCAGTTTTCAGATAGTTTACGGGGCTTTAAGTATATTGCTGACAGTGTCACCTGCAGAAGGGGCTCCTTGGTCCCCAGGCCAATGGTGTGAAATGCTTTACATCTACACTAATGCAGCCCAGCAGACCTGGAGCAGGCCAGCCACATCCATGCTGCATACATCTGCAGAACTTGGCCTTGGCTGTTGTTGAGTCCTAAGTCAGAAGTATTATTTTCCAGGGACTGAGAGAGTAGGAGAGGAAGAGAGTCAAACTTGATGCAGTCTTAGCCATGCTGCCTTTTGGGAGCTGCTTGTGGAATACAATTTCTTGCCAGAACTGCATCCAAGTTCAGTCACAGGGAGAGAGCTTAGCTAGAGCAGTCCAAAATAGTGCCAGGGAGTGACCTAACAGCTCAACAGCACAGGAGATCAGGGCCCCAGTGCTTACATTCAATCCCCAACTCTTTCATTTAGCAGTGTGGACATAACCTTAACACTTATTTCCGTTATGATGCAAAGTTACTTTGCTGTAAGCTCGGTCAGATAAATTTGGAACAAGCCTCTGTACTATTGAAGAATTGTGTAGATTCTCTCAGCTCTGGAAAACTACTTCAAATGGCTCCAAACTAAGCAGAATGTGAAGGTTGTGTGAATGTTTCAGTCTCTCATGAAATGAGAAGTGATTCAAGATGCAGTGCAATAAGCTGAAGGACTCAGCATGTTTAATTTTTGCCACTGGGGAACAGGAGAGTCTGCTGCAACCCAAAAGCTCAAATCTGCCCTCCCCACTGCTCAACAAGTTTAAATGCTGTAACTGTGTGAATTCCAGGCAGGTAGCAGGAGATGTGTGTTATTATTTCATTTCCATCCTGCAAGATTGAGGAGTACCTCCCACCTCCGATTCTGCTCTGCATCCCATCTTCTGGCACGCTGGTTTCCGTACAAAGGAAGGGAGTTGCACCGAGCTCTGAAAATATCCCTGGATCTGAACAATTATGAAAGGAAGGTGTGTTACAGAATACACTTGCCCTGCCCAGCTAACGAGACCGAGTTCAGATAGTTTCACAAGCTGTAAGGTCTCGAATCCTGCCAACATTAGCACATAATCTTCACTTTACTTTTGTAAGTGGTCACCTTGCTTTTGAAGAGGAGGAGCTGAGAAGAGAGGCCTCTTTTGTAGGATTGGTTTTTAGTTTGATTTTTTTTTTCCCCATCTCAATTAGTCTTTTTGGTTAAAAAGAAAACATAGCAAATGTGACTCATTTAATATTGTAGTCAAGTTTTCCTCCTTTAGGCTTCTGTAGAGAGGTACAAAAATGATTACAGAACTGTTTACACAAGGCTAAATAATAACTGGCTTCTTACTGAGGGGCTAGATAAGTATCTGAAAGGTAATGCTTTATGTAGGCTTCAGATTCTGCCTGGTGCTCGTGCCCACCCAGAAGGCTCAATAAAACCCCCCAATTTTTTTTTTTTCCTCTACCGTTGTTCTACTTAGGGGAGGCTTCCTGAATTCAGCTATAAAAACTTTTAATGAGTGACCTATTTGAAAAACTCTTTTCCAGATTGGCAAACAGCATCGATACAGAGCTCCTAATGCTTTCTGCGCTGCACACTCCTTTTGCTCTGCGTACCCTAGAGCTGGAACGTGACCAAGGCAGGAATAGCTTGAACCGAACTTGACAGCAGCAAAATGCAGCACTGACAACAGCTGGACACAGCATTTCTGCACCTTGCTGTATCAACACCAGGAAAAAAATAGCCACCTTGTGTTGAAACTGGTGTTGTGTACCGTCTGCCCCAGCCGATGAGAGACTTTTCAGCCCTAAAGTAAATAGCTCTTGCTAAATGCTGAGGCCTATGCTATTGTTGACATAGCGATAAAACAGCATTTGCAGCATACACTGTGCTTTCTTTCACTGCTTCTGAAAGGTGTAATGAATCCTAGCATCAAAAAAGCAGTGGGGCTGGATCTGGCATAAAAGGAAAGATGCCAGTGTCTGTCTGGATGGGGCTTCATGCTCACTCATGCTTCCTTCTCATCACCTTATCATCCAAGGATTTGTGTTTTTTTTTTCCTCCAAACATAGGCAATATTTTATTAACTTCTCCATACAAATACACTTTTTGAAAGAATATTTATTGCATGTTGATATTCTTTAGGCTTAATATAGTCTCTAAAAAGGGAATTAAGAACTAGCACGGAGGGGAAAAAATCCGCAAACCTGGAAGGATCAAAATAAAAAAAAAAAAAAGATTGAGAAAAGGGATAGGGAAGCTGCAATGTTATACATTGTTTGAAACCCAGATGACTTCATACTAGGCAAGGCAGTGTGGTGAAGAGAATTTCTAATGAGTAATCCAGTTCATCATATTATATCTCAATAAATGCTGAAAACCAGAGTTATTGCTCAAGGTCGTGCAGTCAGGTTGCTGATTTAACTCCTATGGAGAACTGTGGTCAGAATTAGTCCCAGAGACAGTTAGCTAAGATTTTTTTAAAGAAAACTTCACCAGTAAATTAATGATGTAACTTTTGCTTTAACCAAAAGGATCTCATGGACTGGTGACAGCTTAGTTCTCTGTCTCTGACAGACTTAGAAGATATCCATACTGCTACGATGAAGATGAACTGTATACATTACACATGTTGTAAAGAGACAGGATACATAGAGAGAAGAACAAACAAGCATCAATTAACACCTGGTTTCAACTGAGACACGTGGGTTTCACATCTTAGAGTTCATTCTATTTTAGTGTTCACATATAGATTTGTAAGAGTCCAGATGCACATGCTGCTTGTAAGCAGAGTCCATCTCTCATGTATAGTGTACTTAAAGTACATCATTTATGGCTATACCTAGAGAGAAGGACAAAAACATCCACATTTGTCTTAAAGCTGTGCTCAGGAAGTGAAATAAAAATGTAAGTTTCTTGTCTGCAGCATTGTTCTGTGTTTCAGTGGTTTTCCATTGAGCTGCCCTGTAGGCCCATTTGCAACTCAGGAAAAATCATTGATATAATTTGCTTCCCAGTGTTAGGCCAGTTATTTTTCTATAGCAATTAACAGAAGGTACAAGACATCCATTTGAACAAGTGGCCTTGAAATGACAAATTTTGCTTGCAGTGCAGTTCAAGGTTTGTGTAAATGTCCTCAGCCTGAGACTTGAGTTCAAATATTGGTTAATTCAGCATGTTGGAGAAGGCTTGAGAGTTTATTTGTGTGCATCTTAAAACCACTGCATAGTTTGGCATGGGAAGGGAATAGCAGAAAATTTGCAGGTCAAGAATGAGGTCAGCTGGCAAAAGGGTGAGGAAGCTTGCACAATACCTGCCTGCCATTGGTTTGGCTCTCGCTGATACGAATGTCCCTTGCTGTCATGAGCTCTGATGCCACCCACAAATCGAACAGTTTTAAAGAGACATCTGGTATGCTGTAGACATTTGTGTAACACTGTAAACAGAAATCAAGCTTATTAATGAAATGGGCTTTATCAATGGAAGTGGGGATCTGGATTTGGGGGAGAGGAGATTGGGGGGAAGGGTTTTTTTTTTTTTTTTTGGGGGGGGGTTGTGTGGAGAGGAGTCTTCTGCGCAGGGAGATTCATCCATCTGGACTGTTCCCACCAGGTATTTTGGTGAAGTTCTGTGTTGGAATGTGTAGCCATAAAAAATGGAGATTCAGTGAACAAACCAGCAGGAAGGGATGGATTTATGTCCTTGGCAATTCAGGCCAGTCTCCATATGTTGTTAACATTAGATGGTGAGAGAAATTAACTGTATCGTATGCTGTTGCACAGCCTGTATTTTGAGCCTCTCCTGCTTAAAAATGGCTTGAAACAAATGGAAAAGATAAAACGAGTATTTTCCTCAAGTGAGAACAGATGGCAATGTTTTCAGGCGCTGGAAGGAGGGAGGCTTCTCCACGACCAGGAGGCAGAGGAAGTGCAGTGAGTTCTCCTCAGGGCACTGGGTGACCTCTTTCTGCAGCAGGAATGTCTAAATCATCCAGCAACGTGCTTTTTGTCACAGTAACGTACCTTTTGTAACCAATTGCCCTCCTTTTTGCCTTACTGTGGCTTAAAGTTGAAAATATGGCATAAAGTTCCTTGACAGACACAATCGTTCCTCATGATGACAGTCAGTTCATTAGACTGCATTTTCCAGTTGTCCTTCTGCAAGACTCCTGGGGCCTCTAATGTGGCACCATCAAGCGTCTCAGTTTTCTTCCTTTCATATGTATTAGGAAATGTGGGAGTTTGTTATTGATTCTTGCAGCGTCTAATTGCTCCCTGGCAGTCTGTTTAGTCCTCGCTGGGCCGCGGTGCCAGGAAGCCAAGGAGCCGTACCTGGGCTTGGGCAGGGGACCAGATGTTGGCAGGGCTTGGAGGAAACCTCCCATCCACAGGAATAAACCAAGGAGGGAGCTTCATAGAGCACTTAGCTCAATAACTCTGCAGTTCAGCCCTATGTATAATTAATTTACAAAATATGTGGGCCGACTAGAGTTCCTTAAAAGCTTAGGTTGCAATTCTGTTTAATGATATGAATTTTAAAGGCTCCGAAACACAAACAAATTAAAAGCAAAACGAACAAAAAAACACTTCCTGTTGTCCAACAATTTTGTCACTAGTGCACCTGTCTGGGGAGGCTTCAGTCCTGATTTCACCTGCAGGTGATTTCAGGCACGACATTTCCCTCCCAAAGGGGTGCCAAAGCAGCAGGTTGGCTGGGGGCTATTTTCGCAATCCCTAATAATGACTTTCTTCTTCAATAAAACTGACTGGTTTACTGAAATAATGACATAATTAATGAATTATTCACTGGTTTGCTTTACCTCCCAGTAGAGAGCCCTGATTGATAGGCCTTCAAGTCATTTCCCTCTCTTTGTTCAATGTATATTTAAGCAATTAATTTATACAAAGGGGTGGAAGGGCTCCAGGAGGAGAGCTTGGCAGAGCATGGTTGCTTTGCCATGGTGAGTACAATCCTCTTCCCAGAGACGGCTGTTGTGGCTCTCGAATCCCCAGCAGGGAAAGAGAGAGCTTGAACCAGTATCTCCCAAATCCTGCACCTAGGCTGTTGGATGAGAGCACTACTTCCTCCATTTTGCAAACAGTGCCTAACCACAGCTGTCAAACCATTAGGAAAGAGATTTTGCTTGACCTGGATCAGATTGTTTTGTTTTATTTTGTTTTATTTGAATGTCAGTGAGAACACCTCTCTTCAAGCTACGTTTTGCTTTGGAAATAAATGCCTTTTGGATTTTTCAGTGATTTAATTCAAAGGCTTAAGTGAAACAAACAACTAAAAAGAATTTATTTGCACATCTATAACTACCTGGGCCTTGCAGAGAAAAGACAGAGAGGGAAATGCAGCTGCAGGTTGATCCCTGCAGGACTTCTCGATGTTTCATTTTCCATCTGCTGCAAGACGATAAATTTTAGTGCATCTGGAAAATAGTCATTGCTATAGGATTGCAGCCTAGCTCTGATCTCTGGGCAGTTCATAGCGCTAAGGAGCTAGGGGGACCAATCGGTTTGTAATTGTCATTGCACTGCCTTGAGCTCAGTAAACATTTTGAAAGCTAATGCTGCAGATCCAGCTGCTAGAGACTTTATTTCTCAGTGTAATCTGAGATTGGAGAGTGTATTTTGCAGAAGGGCTGAAATGTGTACATTCATGAAATATAGAGCGAAGGCTGCCATCATTCGTTTGTATTTTTCATCACTGGCAATCTGGTAGCAACCAAGGCACTTTAAAGCGTCTGCAGATGAGGATGACTGAAATACTAGGCTAGCCAAATGCTGGGATATGGCTACAAACAAACTACAATGTCTGGACAAATCTAGGGTGGATTATCTACCTAATCAAAATTTGTAAGGTGTATTTGACAGTACAGAATCTGAATTTCTCAGTGACAAGTCATCAAATAATTTAACAGCCAGGAAGTTAATTGTTTACACTAAACCAGCTTTCTTTCAAGACTTTGGGTGTGGACGAAGCATAATATTTATTTAATAATGGAGATGAAAATTTACCATGCACACATAATCTTGTATGTACATCTCTGATGTAAATGTAAATACCTTCTTACGCCTAATGCCTCTGACTGCTACAATTATGTAATGTGCTATTTATACCATCAGGAAGACACAAATTAAAAGAGAACATCCTGTATATCTTTTTATTAGAGTGCACAGAAGCACCTAATGCAAGGAACCAGAGCCCCCCCCCCCCTTTTGTTTTTTTTAATGGATTTTGTGTTTATAGCAAACAAAATGTCTTCCAAGCACAACTGTTTTCCTCCTTCCCACATACAGTCAACTGGTATAGGTGACATCTAGAGAAGATGAATCAACTTTTTTTCCCTCATCTTCATAGTAGTATTTTGCCCTTTCTCCTTTGCCGTATTCAGCAGCGCACTGGCTGTGTGCTTGGCGGCCCTTGGAGCCGTGAGTAGCTGCTGTGAGGAGATGCTTTGCAGGCTGGTTCCAGCAAGGTGTACCTCTCCCTTACCAAGGGTTTTAAACTTGTTGACTGGGAAAACCCTACTTGCCAGAACAAGATTTTTTTTGCACACAGCAAGAACAATCTCCTATTGTCTCCGGGGATAAAATGGTGCCAATAAAAGATAAAAACTCCATGCCAACATGGTGATGTATAGCTATGTTAACTGCTTCGCCACTATATTTAACAATGAGGTAGAAGTCTCTGAGAGACTTTTTTTTTTTTTTTCCATCTTGCACATCTGAAGCAATTACATGGAAATAAAAACAAATGTTATGTTCACGGCAAGAATGAGTATTGCCATTTTTAGGGGGTTGTTCTTATACCCTGGCTGAGAATCTGTACGGCAGGGAAAGAAATTCTGAGCCTAAAGACTGTGCTCTCTTTTTTTCTTTGTGCACCTTTCTTATCTTAGTGACCCAACCGAAAAATGGCATCCTACCTGGGGACATTATCCCAGCACTGTGGGACCTGTCACATGGCTGCGTGGTGGCCCATCCTTAACAGGCAATGTGGTGAGCTACTTCTGTGCAATGTGGGCTCTCTAGGTAGGCCTCTAGGTGGGAGGAACCTGGAATACCTTCTCTAAGAGCCATTGTCCACCTAGGGTACCAGGGACTGTGTGCACCAGAGGAATTCCTGGGTGGGACATTGGATGCAGGAACATCTTATTTAAGAGGAAGAGCATTTAGCTGTCCCAGGCCTGTTGTACTCCACCATAGGGATAAGGCCTGCAGGGAGTGATGCAGGGACTTGAAGTGCACCTTCTTGTGGCGGGTGGGTACCCTGTCGCTCTGCTGGTGTCTCTTCCCAGAGGGCCGTGTGCCCCAGAGATGCCCAGGCTCACTGGGGAGATGCTGGTAGACCACTTTGCAAGTTAGCTGGAGGAGCAACTGTCATTCATCCTGGTAGCACAGGCATTGCATTTGAGCAGTTCTCAGAGGTGTGTTGAGGGGTGGCTTCACCTTCAAACATCCCACCCCCTGCTTCTCTTTCTGTTCTCTGCTGCTGTGCTCTGACTTCACTTCAGTAAGCTGAAACCTCTCTCTTAAAGATCAGGGAGCCAGATCGTTAATATATTGCGTGTGGGTATATGTACAACATGCATACACATGCATGTATATGCATGTGTATATATAGAGAGAGCATTGTAGAAGAGCTCCGAATGCAGCATAGCATCTAGGTGCTACTGAATTGCAACCAACCAACCCCTCTTTCAAAATCTTTTTTTTTTTTTTTTTTTTTAAGTTTAGATGTGTGCTCATTGTGGAGAACTGGCCCCCATTACGGGGCTTGCCCTTTTCCATTGATTACATGGCACAAAAATGTAGAATTGAATGGAAGTCTAGTTTCATGCTGAGAAAACCCTACTAACCTCAGAGAGAAGGAATTAGTTAGTTTTGGAATTTTAATTTGGTCCCAACTGTATTTAAGCTTTCTTTCAAAAATCTGAAAAGCATAAAAAGCAGGAAAACCATGCTACACAGATCCGTGTCATTGAGTTAAAATGTTTGTTTGGAATAAATAAATGGAAGTGCAAGCCACTGCAAACAATCTGGTTGCAGATTGTTGTCAAAATTATATACACACATATACATTTTCATTTCCTTCCTCCCCAAGATAAATTATCCCTTAAGCTTCTTTTGAGGAACACATGTCTCTGGAATTTCAGGAGACTAGAATGTGTGGAAATGCAACATGTGAAATCAGAATTACATCTGGTTATGTACTTTTTGACTCCAGTATGCCTCAGCTTCTTGCTTCCCAACAATGTTTAGATTAAGCCCTCCAAGATGAAAATCGATTCTCTTTATGTCTCTGAATGTGCAGCCATGAGAATTAAAAAAAAAAAAAAAAAAAAAAAAGGCAAGAAATAGAGACTTTTCCTGTATTTTTTTTTTCCTTTATTTTTCCTGTATTTACATCTTTTCTAATTGGTAAAATCAGCTGTTATGACAGAGGCAGCATCATAAATAATAAGCAGCAAGCTGTCCGACTAAGAGCTTCTTTCTCACGCTATTTCCTGCGGAGTCAGATTGTATGGATGCCTGCAAATATCTAAACTTGGGGCAGTATTTGAACATCCCTATTACCTTTCTGAGCTTTAGAGCCAGCTCTTTGATTTGTTCTCTCAAGCTCCTTAAAGCTCCCTCTCTGCCAGTTTAGATGATGTGTAGGAGTCTGTGATGAATACGCTCATTATCTAATACAAAGTGGCATAAAACACTCATGCCATGAACTCCGCCACACAACTATACCCTGCTGCAATTCTCTGATTCATGCTGTACGAGATTAATAGCATTTATGTTATTCATATATCTTGGCTGACCTTGATCTGTTAGAAACTCCCTCCTTTTTATCTCTGTCCCATACTGGGGAGGTTTTGTCCCACATTAACAATGGATCTTTTGTACTTCAAAGCACATTCCCCCCACGCCCAACATCCTGAGTTTTAATTTTCTGTACATATTTAATATCTGTTCCCTTCTCTTTCCCTCTCATGTTCTTACCTATGTTTAATGGGCTGATAGTATCTCAGGAGCTGCAAGATTTTATTTTATTTTTGAAAAACATCATCCAATGTTAACCCTTTGGAAACTAATTGCAGGAAAAAAAAAGTTATTTTACTGAAAGAAATGAAAACATAATCTAGGAACAACCAATGTTTGAAGCTTTTCTCTGTGGAGGCTGAAAAGCAAACACTGCCATTGCAGCTGGGAAGATGCCTAAGGAGACTTGAGCATATATTGTGCATAGGGGGGAAAGATGATATGGGAAATCAAATAAGGAGGAAAAAGATATCAATGTGATTTTTTCTGAAAGCTGCAGTTCCTGTAGGAGGTGGCGATGAGCCTAACCGTGAAATAATGAAGACAAAATCACAGCCTCTGTGTGTGGTGAGGATAGACTGCCTTTAGCTCTGAGGCCAGCCTCACCACTGCACACTGGCCACCTGCATCCCATGGCCACATGCACCCTGACAGTCCAGCCACCTCCCACTGCAGCTGCAAGTGGGACCCAGCTCCAGTTGTGTCCCAGTGTGGCAAATGCTTTGGCACTGCTGTGGGTGAGCTGGGAGCTCCAGCTGCCACAGCTCCACCTCGTCTCCTGCCGAGCACAAGCCAGTGCCTGGGGCTGCCAAAACAGACACACGTCCCAGTCCGAAACCTGCAATTGGCAAGGACTGTGCAATTCTTACAGGCAGAGCGGCTTTCCAGCCTATTTATTTACTTATATCTCCCTCTGGCTTATCGTACATGGCTCATTAATTTTTGTGTCCCCAGGCCATCCTAGCTCTAAGCACTCCAGCCCTCAGGCTGCCTACAGCCACATCTCTCTCCTCCTCTCCCCCTGGGAGCAGGTGATGGATTCTGGCCCCACTCCATGTCCCCAGCGCTGCACCCGGCTGCAGCACAGTCTGTGGGAGTTTGGCAGAAAGGGAAATAAAACGACTGTGCAGAGGAAATAAAGGACCTTTCATGGTGATGATGGGTGAATCTGGAATATTTTTATCTGCTTTTTTCTTATTATTATTTCTTTGTATATATATATATTTATATATATATATTTTACACGAATTACCATGGAACAGAGTTTTTCCTATGAGTTTTCCTTGTGCATGTGCTGTTGTTGTTCTCTTACCTGAAACATGCTAAGATCCATCTTTGTTATAATCTATTGAATTAGCTAGGGGAGAAAAAAAAGGAGAGAGAGAGATTTTTATTTTATTTTTTTATTCTCTGCTTTAATCTTGCACAGAAAAACCTGACACTTTCTAAAAGAATTCCTAAGTGATAACAACTTTATCAGTACTAGACTCACGGTGTAACTGTGCGGTGCCTGTGTTAAAGGAAAGCTCTGTTGACTCTGGACTTGCAACTAAGCATATACTACTTTCATTGGATTAGAAGCCCATATACTTTGGCCTTGT
Source organism: Alectura lathami (assembly GCA_013399715.1). Lineage (NCBI taxonomy): Eukaryota > Metazoa > Chordata > Aves > Galliformes > Megapodiidae > Alectura > Alectura lathami. The sequence goes on from VXAV01006553.1 coordinate 89,997, forward strand.
GAAATTGTTTTGCTTTCTCGGCATGTTCAAACTTTTTGAGGAAGTGAAGGACTTCCTCTGTGAAGAGCCATGCTGACTTCATTTCTTTGTGCTCCAAGCACTGAGACAGCAAGTTCCTTGGGAGATCTGTTCTTTGTTCTCCTTGGGTTTACTTATGACATGCATCTGCCTGCCTTTTCCTCTCTGTGTTCAATACTAAGAAGAAAAAAGAAAAGAGAAAAAAAAAAACACAAAGAAGAGAAGCTCTCAGTGCTTCTACAAAACTGCGTCCCCCAGTCTTTATTCAGGGATAGACTGTCACTCTTAGGCACAGTTACACAGTAAATTAATTGGCAGGGTGCAGTGCTAGCAAATGTATCTGAACATCAGCAGGGAGAGCAAGGGAGAGCATTCTGCCCACCACCATTCTCCTGGAGGTCTGCTACTTCTTTTTCTTTTTCTTTTTCTTTTTCTTTTTCTTTTTCTTTTTCTTTTTCTTTTTCTTTTTCTTTTTCTTTTTCTTTTTCTTTTTCTTTTTCTTTTTCTTTTTCTTTTTCTTTTTCTTTTTCTTTTTCTTTTTCTTTTTCTTTTTCTTTTTCTTTTTCTTTTTCTTTTTCTTTTTCTTTTTCTTTTTCTTTTTCTTTTTCTTTTTCTTTTTCTTTTTCTTTTTCTTTTTCTTTTTCTTTTTCTTTTTCTTTTTCTTTTTCTTTTTCTTTTTCTTTTTCTTTTTCTTTTTCTTTTTCTTTTTCTTTTTCTTTTTCTTTTTCTTTTTCTTTTTCTTTTTCTTTTTCTTTTTCTTTTTCTTTTTCTTTTTCTTTTTCTTTTTCTTTTTCTTTTTCTTTTTCTTTTTCTTTTTCTTTTTCTTTTTCTTTTTCTTTTTCTTTTTCTTTTTCTTTTTCTTTTTCTTTTTCTTTTTCTTTTTCTTTTTCTTTTTCTTTTTCTTTTTCTTTTTCTTTTTCTTTTTCTTTTTCTTTTTCTTTTTCTTTTTCTTTTTCTTTTTCTTTTTCTTTTTCTTTTTCTTTTTCTTTTTCTTTTTCTNAGTATGGCCAAACATTTTCCAGCACTATGGCCCCCACCATGCTCCATCTTTTAAGCCCTGTTAATAGGTTTGTCTTCTGGATTTTGAAGCCCGAGTTTTTCTACAAGTATTTCACATAACTCCATGTGACAAATTCCTTGTTTCCATGCAGGCCATGTGAATTCCTGCCAGTGCTACAGCACACAGGTACTGCTTGCAAAGCTGTGCAAGAGTATTCCTTAACAAGATGGGATCCCAACACACTGTGTGTAGGATGGGGCTGTATTGCTGCTCTCCTAGAACACCCCATAGGTGTTCCAAGTACAGGACAATGCTTGGAAATTGTCTAATGACTTGCTGTACTGTCNTCCTTTCCTTTCCTTTCCTTTCCTTTCCTTTCCTTTCCTTTCCTTTCCTTTCCTTTCCTTTCCTTTCCTTTCCTTTCCTTTCCTTTCCTTTCCTTTCCTTTCCTTTCCTTTCCTTTCCTTTCCTTTCCTTTCCTTTCCTTTCCTTTCCTTTCCTTTCCTTTCCTTTCCTTTCCTTTCCTTTCCTTTCCTTTCCTTTCCTTTCCTTTCCTTTCCTTTCCTTTCCTTTCCCAAACAGATAAATACATAGTTTGTGATCCCAGAGTTGGTTGCTGAGGTGAAAGTTTCTCTAAGTCCATGTTAAACTCTTCCTTTAAGAATCCTCTGTGAGTGAGGGCGATGGATTTATCCCACTCAAAAAGGGTGCGAGTGGAGCGAATCACCCTCCAGGGATTCTTCTCTCCTTCATTCAGGGTTAACCCAGGTGATATGCTTTGAGTAGCTGACTGCATTTTACATACTCACATTTAGGCAAGGTGAACCCCACCATCAACAAACGCAGGCAGTTTCCAGCTGGAAGCCAAGATACCCAGAGAACAACCACATTAAGGCAGAGATACTTGCAACAATTCCTCAAATGCTCCCACAGCACAAATCTACCTATGGGATTTCCATAAAAGATGGAAGGAGCTCCTACCTGTAATGCATGTGACAGCATGTACTTACCCAAGCTACTTGCTGATCCACAGCATAGCATAGTGAAGAAGATGTAGTGAAAGGGGGAGGGGGGTTAATGATCATAGAACTTAAAAGATTTCTTCCAATAAGAGAGGAATCATCTGCCTTTTGTGTTCATTGGATCTAAAAATAATTTCATTAAACTGTGTGAAAAGAATTGTTCTGGTTTAAAGGATGACTAAATGCTAAACTGAATGAGGGGGCCATGGAAATATACCACTAGTGGCTTTTCAATAAGAGATTAGACCAACTTTGGTTTAGCTTGGGTAAAGAAACAAGATCAGTTGAAGAAAGATGGATCTTTCCCCAAAGTTATGGCAACTGATGAGTCTGGATTTGTGGGAAAAATGTGTAGTGCTAAGAATGTGTGAATACAAGGGTTAAAACAGAATTCTGAACAAGAACTGCATTGCTCATCAAGGACTGCTGAAAAGCCTTTTGAATTGATGAGTTACACGACACATACCTGGAAACCAGGCAGCCAAGCCCTGTCTGACATCAGTTTAACAACTTGGTAAAAAAAATCTTTGAGAGTGAACATAAAATAACAAAACATTTGTAAGAAATTCCAGGAAATGCACTGAGTGGAGGTAGCAGGCGGTGTGACAGTGCAGCAGTTATATGATGATGTGTCTTGCTGTGTACGTGTTTGTGTGTCCCTGCCACTGTGTCCCCTTATAACCATCTGCAGTTGCCACAGCACTTGTTTGGTATCTGGACAGTGGCTGTATTTTCAGCTTGACTTCAAACATTGTCTGTGCTTGGCTCTGAATTGCACAGGCTTTTGCCATTTCTAGTATTCATTGTCTGGGACTGGAGTGACTTGTATAGCTTTGACTTGGAAGATAAAATCTTCTACAGTCACAGGAACTGACAGACTGATTTACGCTCACTTGGTGTTGAGGGTTTAGATAAAGCCTTCAAAAATGTCTCGGTATTGTCAAGGAAACTCTCCTAACTGTTACCATATTTCACAATTTCATTTTATCTTGTTTCTTTTAGAAGCTCCTCTTGGAAGTGGATTCAATCAAGCATCTTAGATGGGGCTAATGTGGTAAGGGATGTGGCACTGACTGGAAACTCCAATTCCTCTTTGCTTACTGTAGAGGGAGCCTAGAGGACCAGCTTAGGTTGCACATTCGTCTTTCAGACTGCTGACATCAGATTAATCTAGCTCTGCCATGAGTGAAATCAAACCACTAGGAGAGAAAGTGCCAGAAAGCAAATCCACAGAAGTCAGTAGTACAGAGTGGAAAAATTTTGCTGGCTGTTAGGAAATAGTTAAGAGATAGTGTGGTTTAGGCAATACCTCTGAAAGTGTAATACCTACATTGAGGTTGCAAAGAAATACCTACTGCTAACCGGGGTCACAGCTATGAAACAGCTCCTGCAGCTGGTTACTTTACTGCATCTTTTCTCACAATGGGCAGCAGTAGATGGGAGCCACATTCCTGGCCAGCAGTTAAAGTATTCCCTGTCAATGCGAAAAATGTGCGGCCTTTCTTTCTACTTCTGACTGTCATTTGAGAGAAGTGTCTGGTTTAGTAACTGAAGTCCAAGAGAGGGTTCTCAGCCATGAGTTCCACAGAGGAATGCAGGTTGCTGCTGTTCAGACTTAGATGCTTACTTTGTTTTGAGAGAAGTACAAAGGCATGGCAAAAACAACTCCCAGACTGGCCTTTCCAGGCAGAAGTGTGTGTAGTCTCTCAGTTGTCTGTCTCTTGGTGTGAATTATGTGTCAGCTTGCTTGTCACCATCACATCTTAGGATGTTGTGGGAGTGCCCAGGAGAAACATATTTTGGTACCAGAGGAAGTTTACTAGAGAAATCATGAATTAGGTACCTCTGAGGTGACATGGCATCTAAACAGAATTTGAAAATCCAATTTTGTCCTTAGATATAGGATAGCCATAACACAGTTCTGGAAGGGGCATGTCCCGGTAGCTGCTCTGTATGGCACCCAAGATCACCCTTTGGGTCTTTACCAGCTTTCACGTGTGCCACGGGTAACAGGCTGCATGGGCTGGAGAACTCAGAGTCTCAGTGGCACTGGGATACTAAGTGCACCTGAAATTGCTTGTAGGAAAAAGAGAATCACCTGGAGAAATGTGGTGTGCCTGCCATTGGGCTGAGGTGCTCAGGACTCCTCTGTAGTGTTGGGTGTGAGGACTTCATCCTGTGCTATTATCACAAATGGGACTTCATCTTACAAATGCTTCTTTGCAATTAATTTTGAGACAGTGTGAAATAATGTGTCCTAGGTACAGATATTTTGGGGACAATAATCTAATCAAGTGTTTTTGCTGCAAGAGTTGTTTCACAGATCCTTCCATGTTATATGATGCTACTGGTCCTGTGTGTTTACTTTCAATTTACAATGTTAGCTCTGTTTATTGCCTTTTAAAGCTCATCGAGCTGATTGTTTTTAGGTCCTGTTATGAGAAAGATGAGCACCAACGTGTGGAACAATCTAGATAAATAAACTGAAAGTAGTTGAAAGTTTCTATACTCAGAAGTACCTTATTTGAACTTCTTGCGTGGGAGTATTTACTTGCAAAAGACAGGATACTGATGATCAAACATGCAATTAACTGAAAGGATTCTGTATTCTTTTTATAAAACGAAAAATTATTACATAAAGGCTCTGGAAGTTTATTTTTTTAACTTTTTTCACTCCTTTAAATGAATGAACACATATGTTGCAATATGCTTTACCACAAGCTGACTAAATGTGGGCACATTTGGTGAAGGAAAAAGATCAGCTTTCAATTATTTAAAATTTCACAGAACTGTTGATATAAACGGCTTTATCTGTGCAAACTTTCTGTCCATCTGTTATATTTTATACGGACTCATTTCTATATTGTACTCAGAGGACCATTATGAACTTTCTATCAGATCTCCTATGTAATGCAGACCATAGCTCAAATTACAGTTTTGAATCAGGCCTATAGTGTCTATAGGAGCTAGAGAGTCTCTTAAAAGACATCTCACTGACTCATAAAGCCTAATGGCAGGACATTTTTACTTGATATTTACCACTATATCGCATTTCAGAAATGATTTTATGTTACCATCCTCTGTCTGCACCAGCCTTTCTAGTGCACCTCTTTCTTTCCCTCTTTCTCTCTTTCTGTCTTCCTCTCTTTCTCTTTCCTCCTTTCTTTCCTTCTCTTTCTTTCTTTCTCTCTCTCTCTTTCTTTCTCTCTTCTCCTTTCTTTCTATTCCTTCCTTCCTCTCCTTCATTCCTTCATTCCTTCCTCTCCTCCCTCCCTCCTTTTTTTTTTTTTTTTTAATCTTGGCTTCCTCACAAGCATCTGTATTCACAGGTTTTGAGTGGCTGTTTGCATTTCACTTTGCCATCTGACACCCTGGTTCTCTGCTGGGATGTACTTCTACAATCCCAGTCTTTCCCATTTCCTGTTCAGTTGTCATTTTTATCCAACTTTTTACTACCAGATACAAAGTTACCTTTGTGCTCTTGACATCTCTAGCAGATGTCTTTATCGGACCTGAGTGCTCCCTAGCACCTGTTAGCTTTTCCCCAATTCCTGTTTTAAATAACCGCTTCCTCTCCCACTTCTTGTCAGCTTTGAATAACTTGGCTCCATCACACTAAGTACTACTTCCTTGGAAAGAGCCTTCCTTTCCTTATTCCCAGCTTATTCTGTGTTTAGAAAAAGTAACTCTGCTTTTACACATCTACTTAACCCTCCCTTACCATCTGCTGCAAGGTGTAGGAAAGAAGAGCAGTTCAGGGTTCATGTGGTAATTTCATACTAGCAGAAGCCCTCGTGACTGGGTAGTCATCTTGGAATAGAGATGTGTGCTGTATACTGCGCTTGTTGGGCAGCTAGACTTCATTACTTCTACACCAGCCACATTACTGAAGTTTGGGCATGGCCTGAGATTGTAAGGTCCAACCAGTAAGTTGAACTGAAAGGGTCCAAGAAGGGATTTAATAACACTGAGGTTCAGAGTTTAAACCATGTCCTTGATAATCAAAGCATCACTCCCATGATTGCTTAACTCCTCCCCGGACACGTGGTGCAAGATCATGACCGTTAGCAGAGAGCTGTGGATCCATGGTGAGACACTTCTTGATCTAGTGATGTACGGAGTTACCTCTGACATCCAAGGTCTGATGTTGGGAGGTGCTGGGTCAAAACAGCTGCACCTGAGAGCAGCAGATCCTCTCTTGCAGTCACAGAAGACATAGGAATATGACCAACTGACGATTTTTTCCCAGACTTTCTGAAGCCCATAAGAAAGTGACCCAACCTGATGCACTTCCTGGCAACTCCCAACCCAAATTCTAACTCCACAACTGGAACTGCCTTAAAACTGCTGTCCTCCTCCACTGTGCCCTATCTGGGCTGCTTTTTGCCCATTCCCAGCCCCCATGTGAACATCTCTGAGCTAAGACATCCATCCGCCTCCACAGAATTTGGATGCATGGTGCAGAAATGTCCAAGCTGGCTCTGTGTAAAACCTGCCCAGATTCAGCTTGTTGGCTTAACTGAAGTGCAGCCCTCATGGGCCTGAGTCACATCACCGAGGCACACTTCCCTACTTGCGAAACAGGGGTATAGGCGTCAGCCTCGCACATAGAGAAAACCATTCATTCTATTCGAAAGCGAAGAAAATTTTGCTCTTTGAACAGTGCGATATGAACGTCTCTTCTAAGTAATGTTTGTTCTAAGTGAAGGGAGAATACATAATCTGTAAACCTATCGACAGATTCTCTGCGTGTGGAAAATGTGATCTCTGCTAAAATCCAGCAGGTGTATTTAAATTTAATAGAACTTTAACAGGTTCTCTTCTGAAAATATATTCATTATTTATCAGTATTGGCAACATACTGCAAGGTGTAAGATTTAGCATGCTGGTATCCAGAAGTTTTCCAATCTCTTCCCCTTTTGCCTGTCCTTTCCTAGATTCAAAGAATAGCTTGCCCTATCCCTAAGCTGTACCATTGGGCAGTGATTGTATTTGGCTGCTTATCCTCAGTCATACATCGTATGAGTGATTTGTTTGTTTTATGGAGGGGCTAAGAGTGTTTAATAGCCTGCAAAAGTACACACATGACATGGAGGAAAACACCCACGGTCGCTTACATTGCCACTGAAATGCGGCCATTTTAGCTGTTTTCAGCCTGCGTGGCCACCTCTTTGCTTTTTTAGCAGCCTGCAGCACATCTGTTCCAGACCTGCAGCTGCATTAACCTTGGGATTATGACATCAAGAATGGCATTTGTACAATTAAAAATGTTATCTCACAGGGCAGCCCCCTACCCCTGGCCACCTTCGGGTAAAATGCGTTGTAGGAAAGGTTAAAAAAAGCTGCTGGAACTAATCCTTTTGATGAAACATTTAGCAAGTATGTCAGGCCACTCTGATCCCAGCCCTAGACGAGCGCAGCTCTAGTTAACGTCCTCGGCGCTAACGCACCGTCTCGGATCCTCTTTCCTGCAGTGTGTTTTCTTCATTAGTTTGTGTTTCTGCCAGTCAGTGTCACAAAGCACTTCCTGTTTCATCCCTGCCTGACAAGGTTAAGCCACGCTGATGGTCTGCAGTTGTGCGCAGCTTCATTTTTCATAGATTCTTTCTGATAACCATAACATGAACTCTGGAGTATGTGTTAGGAACTGAAAACAGGCCAAGTGTTTTGTATTAGAGCCTGTATTCCCACATTCACCAATTCTCCAAGGGCTGGAAATGCATCAGTGACATGTATGAGAAAAAAAAGCCTGAGACCAAAATCAATTTTCTCCCCTCTTGCCTACATGAAACAAAATTAAAAGCACAATGAGCCTTATTCTTTTTTCATTTAAGGCAGAAATTCCACTGCAGTCTGTGAAGCAACTCGTGTTACACCACCATAACTGGATGGAGAATCAAACACGGTGTCTGCTGCAGATGTTTGTACCTTAAAAAAAGAGAAACAAGCACAGATTTTCTATTAACTCTCTTTTCTTTTCCTTTTCTTTTTTTTTTTTTTTAAAAAAAAAAGCCAGTAACTATTTTATTTCTATGGATGTATCAACCCAACTCAACTGTATCAACCAAGCCTTGTGACTCACTCTAAATGAACAATCTTATACTCCTTCTTATACTCCTTTATACATGACTGGCTTTCAATATCACAGCACATATTGTGACCCGAAGCTGTCAGTTTAATGCCTGTGTTAACACAGATCAAAGGAGAACTGAAACAAAATATAAAAATATAGCAATAAATAACCTAGTGTGCTTTCTTATCGACAGTGAGAATTTTATATTAGGCTGGTTTGTTTTCTTGGTGTCACACAGTCTTCTCTACTTCCGCTATTATTAATAGATATCTCTTCTTAGAAACAGCCATTTGCAGTGTTTTTCTGTAGCATCAACTGAGATTTCACACAGTT
>VXAV01006553.1:104702-118315 GCA_013399715.1 Alectura lathami
TTTTTTTTTTTGACTGGCAATGTAGTAGGGAATGTTCCTCTCCATCTCTCTCTTCCTGTAGTGCAAAATTAACTCTTAAGAAAACTGTTAAAAGATGGAATTTTATCAGAAGGGAAGATGAAATTTGCTGGCTGCTTGTCCATCAGTTCTTGGTCATTAGATCTTCAGTTCCAGATAGATGTGTATTGACAAGCCTCGGCACTGCTCTTGGTAAAATGAGAGAGGTCTTAAAAATATTTTTAAAATAATGAAAAAAATAAACTAGAATAGGCATGTTCTTCTTCCTCTTAAATCTGAGCAAATGATTTTGGCACTGCTGGATCTATACAGAGGCAAAAGGTGCACTGGACTTCCAAAGTGTCAGCACAAACTTTATTCTCCATGGAAACGGATCATCTTAATATTTACCTTCAATAACATTCTGGGGAAAAAAAAAAAAAAAAAAAAAAAAACATCAGGAGTCTGAGATTTTTGCTTAGACACTGACTTTTGTCTCTTTTTGTCTACTGAACTCAGACTTGCCCATCTAAGCTTTAGACACCTGCAGTAGGGCTGATGAATTCTATCACTCCAGTCTTACAGAAAAACTGGTACTGCAGTGTATAAATTCTGCATTTAATCAGAGTTCCCATGAAGAATTGTGGGGTCAGGCATCTTGAGTGCTTCAAGCAAAAACACTGACTCTGGCACTGGAGAATGACTGGAGGGGAATGAATGGATAAAGCGAGGCCTTGGGATCTTCAGTGACCGTGTGAAATAGTACCATTTGCTAATTTTGTAGGTTAATTAAAGACTTGTGAATGATGACCTGTGAATTTCACTGCCTTGTTAAGTATTCTTCTGTGAAAAACTGATTTTCTTCTAATCACAACATTTAGCATCTTGATGAATCTCAGAATCTTTTAATGTAGCATTTGAATCATGGCTCCTCAAGTAAAAATGTTACTTTTATGGAAAATAAATACTCATTAAGGAAATGCATGATATGTTCTAGAAATGGTAAACATGCTGGGGAACTGGTGTAAAAAACAGAGGGGCTGGAAGGGTAAAGGAGATTTTACGGAAAATAAGTAGGAGGGGAAGATGGCAGAGAGGAGAAATGGAATGGGGTGAATCAGAGGGTACAAAACCTCATCGGAGTCCATCCTTGAAGAAGAGCCAGGCCTGCAGGGCCAGGACCTACACCATCAAGGTGCAAAGGTGGTTGTGCACAGGGTGGAGTCTCACACAGCTGCAGCAGTGAGCCTATGCCTCAAGGGTCACTACGCTCACACACATACACACACACACGAAAGAAAAAAGAAGAAGAAAAAGGGATTTGAGTTCTGCCTTTTATGATGTGTAAAAAGCTCATGTAATGAGTGCTGTACAGTTCCAGGAAGAGTGTTGTGGCAAGAAGAACATTTCGTGTTGTACTTTCTCATCACCGTGTGACCTTGATATGTTTTATTATTTTAAACACTTAATTGTGTTATTTAATACCTCTTATAATTACTCAATTCTCTCGAGGCATACTTATGGCTTTTGCACAACAGACCTGGATAGATCCTGAAGAAATTATTGAGGAAATCCTGTGAAATACTATATTGTAGAAGCACTCTATGGGTTAGTTATAACATAATAACTACAGGAATGTGCAGAACACACTCGCTTACTGCTTCTTGATGCCTGCAATAGGAAATTGCAGTTCCGAAGGGGCAGTACAAGGGGTAGTGCTGCAGTCCCTGCCTTCCTGTGTTACTCCACAGCCACTGCCGGAGCATTGCTCTCTACCTGAGGCCATGTCTAGCAGTGCTGGAGTCCAGCTGGAGTGCAGGACAGACAGAGGTCAGCAAGGAGAAATGTTAGTCATTAAAGTTATTGGATAACTCTCTGGGTTGAATTAACATTTTTTTCTGTTTTTAGATGCAGTTATAGATTCAGACAGATGTGCTAAAAAGTAATAAAACAGAAATTACAACATTTTGAGGTTGTTTTTTTTTTCCTCATCTCCATTTTGGTGTATGTGGAATAATTTATTCTCTATATAAAGTTCTTGTGAGACCTCACATTGTTCTGCATATTTCAAAGGTTTTTCTTTGTTCCGTTGTAAAAACTGGAAGTGGTGCAAACCAAGCACAGCATTTCAGTGCTGTGATGCTCCTTCTTTTGAAAGTGCCACCTTGTACAGTCAGGAAACCTGGTGTCCCTTTGAAGAAAGTCTGCAGGGGAGACCAGATATTTTTAGAGGCACCCTCCAGTAATGAGCAGTTCATTGCCAGCTTATCTCTGTGTTTAAACAATAATCAACCTCTTCCGCTCTCAGTTGGTGATTCACAGTAATTTTGTCTTATACAGGCTCTAGATGAGACGAAGGCAGCTGCATGCATTTGATCAGACTCTCACATTAGCTGGATTTTGACAGGCTGGCACCGTCCTGTTTTAGCACTGTCCTTTGTGCACACAAATATGCTGGCACAAGGATTTTCTAAACAGCATGGCTGAGGCTGACCAGCATGAGAACCCTGCTACTGCAGGGAGTGAATGAGTGCCTTGCCTGCTATGTTCAGACTATATTGTTTCCCATTTAGGTCACTGCACTGGAAACGTGATACATCCAGTTAATCTTCAACGGGCGATTTCAGACGTTATAGACCCACTTATACCTTGTGATGAATTACTGCAGTGTTTGGCAAATATTAAATAACATTTTTTGTTGACATGGAAGTGTGACCTGCAGGCTGCAGCTGGTCCCAGTGTTCGGCACTGTTTGTGTCCTGCTGTCTGGCTCTTCCTCCCTCTGTTCCCTCGCTATGAAACGCAGCTGGTTTACGTCCATCACAATCAATGCAAGGACATTTCCGAGCTGGTAATTGCTGAGAGGATCCGGTGCTGATGGCTTCTGGAGCTGCCAATCCGGGGAGCAGCTTTTGGCTCCTGCTGTGTACAGTATGTCTGCAGTTTGACCATTTATCTCACTTTACATACTTGAATTGAAAGAAAGGTTTGTGCAAGCACTTGCTGCTCATTCCCTGGCATGTCTTTCTCCCCCTCCTCCCCTCCCTCCCTCTCTTGCATGTTATCAGCTATTGCGACAGTACTAAAATGTGTCATATAAGGTGAATGATTCTGTCTAGCTCTGAAGTAATGCTAATGTGGAGTGGAGTCACTGTATAAAATGCAACTTTGAAATAATCGCTGGTTCATGATTGTAGGAAAAGGAATACAATTATACTGGCCACATTCTAATTGGTTGCTATAGGTCCAAGATGTCAAACTTTGGTGGTTCATTGCAGCTACAGAAAATATATTTAGGCATTTTCATAGGTGTTTCTAAGATCAAAAGTTTCTCTCCTAAGGAGATACAGGAGGTGGAGGAATGATGAAATCAGTCTTCTTCTGTGGGTTGTTGAATTGCTTCATTTAAGATATCACAGGATAAAAGTATTCAGTCTGATCCAGTCTTATGCTTCTTTATCCCTTCTTATGCTGGGACTTCGGTCCCTAAAAGCCACTCAATTTCTAGTCTTATCAATCCTAAAGGCATCTAAATTCACTAAGCCACTAAGCCTCACTACCTAGCTGAAAGCTTCTTGTGTTTGCGGTTTTATTCACCTGTAAATGCTCAGATTGCTGTTGCTAGGAAATTGGTGTCTATCTGTCATCCAAAGCAGCTTGTGATTCAAGCTGAGGAAGACAGATGCCACAATACTGCCCAAATCCCTCAAAAAACAAACCAAACAAAAAAAAATTAAAAACAAAAACAAAAAAATAACAAAAAAAATTCTAAACCAAACCAAACCTGAAAAATAAGATTTCATCAAAGCAGTGATTAGTTTTCTTTTACATAATGACACTGCCCATGTGCTGCTGATTAGCTGGGTGTCTAACATGCTGACAGAAGAAGGGCAATGCTGGGTTGTTAGCACACTGACAGAAAACTAACAATGGAAGAGAAATTCTACTTAGGAACTTTCTTTCATCCCAAAGGCATGTGGAGCCTTTAGAGCTCTTACTGGAGTGTAGCTAGATCCATCTAATTGCAATGTGCATTGCCTTTATATCACATTAGGAGTAGATAAAAAAGAAAAACTGTCTTGGGAGCAGAGATCAGAATAGTAGGTGTCCACTTTTCCCCCTTCCACTTCCCAGCATATTTCAGGCTATACAGAAATTCTATGGAAGAAAGTTCTTAAAATAAAAATTTCACTCCCTTCCCTTCCCTTCCCTTCCNTGCCTGTCCCTGTGGGTCGGGAGCAACATGGGCTGCTTAACCTCTCTGAGACACCTCCCTCTGCATTCTCCTCATTCTCAGTCCTGTTCATTACCTTTGTTTAATCTGTTTTAATTTTTACCACTTCTGCTCTCTGTGACAACTTTTGTGGTCCTGCTCTCTCCTCCGCTGATCAGTGCACAAATATTTGTACAGGGAGAAATGCTATTTTCCTGCTTTGGCATCTTTGTTTAGCTCACCTGTTTTTCAAGACTACTCACAACCGTTTGCTTCCCAGGCTCCATGGAGACTGCATATAAATCCAAACTGAGGTAACAAAAACTTCATAAAGTGGTCTGTTCGTTTCAAGACAGATATTGAAAAAGTTCTGATACGTAACCACCAGGTAAGTGGAAGTAAACATCCTCCTAATTCTATGGGATATAGAAAGTTCACAATAATTTCTCTTGTTTCTTATCTTATGCTTCCAAGGTGGTGTCACCAGATGGCAGGAACTGTACGGAGCTTCCCCCACTCTATTTTTCTCTTCACCATTTACATCACTGGTCTGTTTTATCTGTTCTGTACTAGGTGCAGAATCGATCAGGCTTGATGGAGAAGAACACTTCTTTTCTTTACAAAAAAACTGAGTTTTAAGAACTACAGAAACCTTAGCCTATGTGCATTAGACTGTTCTGTCTGGCTGTGTACTGGTGTGCGCATAAATGGTGTGTACATAAATAGTGTGGCACAGTATTCAGGGAAAGAAAAACGCGTGACAGTCTGTTCCCTTTGCAAGGAAGAGCCTTGGGAGAAAGGAGCTCAGTTCAGTGCTGCGGCTGCTCTAACTGTGGAAAGGAAATCCATTCCTGGTTCAGTTGCTTGAACATGAACAATAACAACAAAAAATTTGGAATGGCTTTCTGGCTCAAAACTGTTTAGTTACTGAAACGTGGCCGAGCAATATGGAAGGGGATTTGCAATTAATTTGACAACTGGCAGAAATACTCTTGTGATACAATGTGTTTCAAATTATTATTCAATTATGTGTATATATCATCTCTCCTAAAGTGTATTCTTGAAGGAGAAGTCTTCAAAACAGCAGGACAAAACGTGTGCAAAGATCTTGCTGATTTGTTAGCAATGTCCATCAGCTTTTCATGGCTGCAGATGACTTCAAATAGAGCACAGCAGAGCAAATCAGACCACAGAAGGGTATCTATGATAGCTAAACTGGTAGGCATTAAAGGCACACAGGTAACCAACACAAGTACAAACCTTTTAAAAAATAATGGAAACATGTTTTACTCTTGTTTTCAATAGGACAGAGGAGACTGGAATTCAAGGACCTTTAGCATGGACTAGGACAGTCTTGTTCCTACAATTTCATAGCATTTTTATAGAAAATTTCTGGTTTCCTGCAGTTTTTTAAGAGTGTTTGAGTAGAGATAATATCATAAGGAGAACACTTGTAGGGTGCATGGTCAGTTAAAGTGAACTAATTTCTACATTTGAATGTAGGAGAAGATTATGGGAATGTGTGCACTTAGCAGATAACCTTCATATAATTCTATTAAAATATTTATTGCAGAAGTGACACATACCCATAAAATGCAGGCTTGAATCGTAGAATCATAGAATCATAGAATGGCTTGGGTTGGAAGGGACATCAAAGATCATCTAGTTCCAAGCCCCCTGCCGTGGACAGGGCTGCCAACCACTAGATTGCTAGATCAAACTGCCCAGGAACCCATCCAGCCTGGCCTTGAACACAGCCAGGGATGGGGCAGCCACAACTTCTCTGGGCAGCCTCTTCCAGTGCCTCTCCACTATCTCAGGGAAGAATTTCTTCCTGATGTCCAATCTAAACCTCCCCTCTTTCAGTTTTAGCCCTTTCCCCCTTGTCCTACCATTATCCACCCGTGCAAAAAGTCGGTCCCCCTCCTGCCTGTAAGCTCCTTTCAAGTATTGGAAGGCCGCAGTGAGGTCTCCCCGGAGCGTTCTCTTTGCCAAGCTAAACAATCCCAACTCCCTCAACCTTTCCTCACAGGAGAGGTGCTCCAGTCCTCTGACCATTTTGGCGGCCCTCCTCTGGACCCACTCCAACAGCTCCACATCCCCTCTGTACTGGGGGCCCCAGGCCTGGACACAGCACTCCAGGTGAGGCCTTACAAGGGCAGAGTAGAGGGGGACGATCACCTCCCTCTCCCTGCTGGCCACCCCTCTCTTGATGCAGCCCAGGATGCCATTGGCCTTCCTGGCTGCAAGAGCGCACTGCTGGCTCATGTCCAGCTTTTCGTCAATCACGATGCCCAAGTCCTTCTCTGCAGGGCTGCTCTCAAGGAGCTCTTCTCCCAGTCTGTACACACACCTGGGATTGCCCCGACCCAAGTGCAACACCTTGCACTTGGCCTTGTTGAACCTCATCAGGTTCTCGTGGGCCCACTTTTACAGCCTGTCCAGGTCCCTCTGGATGGCATCCCTTCCATCAGGGGTATCAACTGCACCACTCAGCTTGGTGTCATCTGCAAACTTGCTGAGGGTGCACTCCATCCCACAGTCTAAGTCGTTGATAAAGATGTTGAAGAGGAGTCCCAAGTCCCCAAGACGGACTCCTGAGGGACACCGCTCATGACCGGCCTCCACCTGGACATAGAGCCATTGACTACAACCCTTTGGCTGCGACCATACAGCCAGTTCTTGATCCAGTGAACAGTCCACCTATCAAATCCATATCTCTTCAGTTTAGAGATGAGGATATGCTGTGAGACCATGTCAAAGGCCCTGCACAAGTCCAGATAGACAACATCCATCACCCTCCCTTGGTCCACCGATGCCACCACTCCATCATAGAAGGCCACCAGATTGGTCAGGCACGACCTGCCCTTGGTGAATCCGTGCTGGCTGTGTCGGATCACCTCCTCATCTCCCATGTGCCTTAGCATCTCCTCCAGGAGGATCCGCTCCATGATCTTCCCAGGCACAGACGTGAGGCTCACCAGCCTGTAGTTCCCTGGGTCTTCCTTTCTCCCTTTCTTAAAAATGGGAGTGATGTTTCCCTTTTTCCAGTCACCGGGGACCTCGCCTGAGAGCCACAACTTTTCAAATATGATGGAGAGTGGCTCGGCAACCACATCAGCCAGCTCCTTCAAGACCCTGGGATGCATCCCGTCTGGCCCCATAGACTTGTAGACATTCAATAGTATGTCCCAATAGTCCCAAGGCTCATGGGATACTTTTCTTTCCATTCTAGGGTAATTCTACCTATAGGTAATTTTTCCTATAGTTTCAATCTGAAATTAAGTATTGCGAAGTATGGATTTCCTACAGTCTAGGAAACTTACCTGATGGAATAGAAATGCTTGCCTTCATTTGCAAGGTATGAAAAACATTAATTGAATATAAATTTTAACGAACTACCCTAGAATTCATTCATAAGAAAAGTAAGTAAACAGATCAGGAGAGAGACAAATATCATTCATAGTTTAAATATTCCTGAACTATAACACAGTTCCACATAATTTACTTTAGTCAATAGTTTTTCTAGGTGAACCATTGTATATGTGTTCTTATCCTAAACCAAACAAACAATTCACAGGAATGAATATGGTGTATTTGTCTGCAGCTTAAAAGAAGAAACCCCTAAAATGACAATGCATTAATAAAGCTGAAATAATGAAAAAGGAACTGTAGGAACTGATCTTTCTGTTTGTACCAAAAAACAGCAGGTGGACTAGCCCATCTAAAAAAAAAAAAAAAAAAGAAAAGAAAAGGTCATTGATAAATTGTGCATTTCCTTTTTATTTCCAGGTTAAACAGTGGTAATCTATGTCAAACACCAGATGTCCATCACATTGCAGCACTGAGGCCTAAATCCAAATATCTGAATGTTGCGTGGACACTAGACGTGAATATGACTGAAGTTTGTTTGACCTTAATGGGTGAATATATAAGACAAACCAGCAACTAGACTGTGCCGCTTGTCAAGTAGGGTTGATTCACATGAAAATACTCAAAATGATAAATGACATCTTCATACTGACTCTGACCACTAATTCTGTAGCAGATTAGGAGGACAAAGGGGAAATAGTCACAGATGAATGCATGATTCAGGTTTGCCAAATTAACTGACAATCACAACATGTCTTGGCAATGATTAAAATAGAGAAACTTTATGTCTTAAGGAAATAGTGAATTCACTGTAATCTCTAAAATCTATACTCCTTGTAATTCTTGTCCTAAGACTTGCATCTAAGACTGCAAGATAATTAAAATAGTATGTTGATTCAGAGCTACAATTCAGAGCTGTTTGTATCGGAAAGGAGGCAATTATTTAATATATACAATCATAGAACCATAAATAGTCCCAGTTCCCTCAGCTGCTTCCCATAAGCCTTGTGCTCCAGGTCCTTCACCAATTTTATTGCCCTTCTTTGGACACGCTCCAAGGCCTCAATGTCCTTCTTGTAGTGAGGGGCCCAAAACTGAACACAGCACTCGAGGTGTGACCTCACCTGCCGAGCACAGGGGTCAATCACCTCCCTAGTCCTGCTGGCCACACTATTTCTAATGCAAGCCAGGATGCTGTTCGCCTTCTTGGCCACCTGGGCACACTGCTGGCTCATGTTCAGTCGACTAACACCCCCAGGTCCTTTTCCTCTGCACAGCTTTCCAACCACTCTGCCCCAAGCCTGTAGTGCTGCATGGGGTTGTTGTGACCAAAGTCCAGGACCTGACAGTTGGTCTTGTTGAATCTCGTGCAGTTGGTCTCAGCCCATCGATCCGGCCTGTCCAGATCCCTCTGTAGGGCCTTCCTTCCCTCAGGCAGAGCAGCACTTCCTCCCAGTTTGTTGTCATCTGCAAATTTACTGAGGGTGCACTCAATACAATTACATAGACATATAGGGCAGCTTGGCTATATTTATTTCATGGATTCTCTGGTACCTCTGAGACTACCTTTTGTATTTGCAACAGACTGTGGTGAAAAGTATGGGGCAGAGAAGAGGGGTACACAGACAGGTAATACAAAAAAGTGGAAATAACATTAGAAGGAAAACAAATGTGAATAGTAGAAGATTAAAAAATTCATTATGTGGGATAGTTGCAAAGGTTCTTTTATTCCAGTTTCCTCTCTCCTACATATATATGCATTAATATATATGAATACATCTGCTGCATTGGCCTCTGTCTCATAATTGATTGCCACTGTTTCTGATGCTGCTTATTTTCGGGTGAGGTTGAAGAAGTTCCTCCAGGTCTCCTTGAGCCCCTCTCTCTCTCACCCTGCCACATCATCCAGTCCTCAGTGGCTGTGTCACCCTACATCTTCCCTCACTTCCCAAGAAATGCTGTGGCATAGGTCAGCTACCTGCCAACACTTTCCCACCATGTCTCAAGACACGATTTTGGTGCAAACTCTGTCATCTGATACAGTGAGGCTGGTTGCATCTCGGTTACTTGACCAGACGCAGATGGTGTCCTAGTCCTCCAGTTCCCATCAGCCCATCATCTCGTTCAGAAGTTAAACGTGCAGTAAATGAGTTTCTTGGAGAATTATCAAGATTTTTTGACAGGCTTCTCAGGGAAAGTTGGATGACCACATGTGGGGAAGAAAATTGGATTATGTTCTCTTCAACTTCCATCTTTTTAGAGTCAGGAAATATGCCTGCTCTTCTAAAACAAACAAGACCAAACGATAACATTCTTGGTCAAGTTTCATAAGTTTCTGTAAACAGGTTTTATGACATTTTCTTTGACTTGTTCATGCATTTGCAGTTTTGCCACAAGTCCAAATTGGCTATTTGACTCATAATCTATTTATATAAGAAACTGAGTTGTTGTGGAAGATGGTTTCTGACCCTGTATTAAGAATAGTTTGTCTCACATACATTGGTTTTAGCATTAATTACCTTTAATGGTTTTGCAAATCTCCTTATTGAGCTCTAGTGTCAACAATAGCGTTTCCTTGCACAAAACCTGATTTTAAAATAGAGTGCATACTATACATTTCATTGTTCTTTATCAAAACATGTTACATTCCTTCCATACTACATGGATGCATTTCTTCTGTGTCAGATAAAGCTGAAAAAGTATCTAGTACTTCTAGCCTACCAAAGCAATACTTTGAACTCTGCTCAAACTTTAAGTGCTCTGACTTACATCTCTGAAGTGTGATCAGGGAAAAAGAAAAGACTGTCTGGGAAGTGCCTTTGATTTGCAAAATTCTTTAAAATTCAACCAGTGAATAAAAACTGATTCTCTGATTTCCATGTTGATCAGATGCACTGCACTGGATTTTGATACACCGTCTAAAAATTAATTGAAATCAGAAAGGTAAACATGTTTCAAATGTTTATGTGCTTTTTTTGTTGTTGTTGTTGGTGGTGGTTTTGTTTGTTTGTTTGTTTGTTTTAGTGCAAAGAACTATAACTGACCCTCCAGAATTCCCTGTTCAACATATCTACTATTCACACAAGGATATATTTTGATTTTATTGTTCACACCAAGCAGTGAAATCTCTGACTGTTCCCTTTGCTTCTCTTTCAGTTTGGTTAGTAGGTGCAAGACATAGTTTTCTGATCAAAGGTTTGATATTTAAGATCTTTACATTAAAAGTCTATTATAGATGCTCATGTTTTTTCTTTTTTTTTTGCTAAACTTTCTTTTTTTTTTAGCCTCACAAAAGTGATTGCCAAAACCAGAATTTAGTATTTCTTGCAGTCAGAATATTTTGCTGGAAAGGGAATATGATGTGTCATAAACTGTTCATTTGTTATGCCCTGATACATAGCATCTCACCTGTTTGACTAAAATAAACCATTAACACCACGAGTTCATAAATAACATGAATAACTTCCTTTTTGTGAGCATTTTTGATGTAGTCCAGTCAGGCTGAATTCAAAACATTCCTATAGCTGTAAAAATATATATACTCATGGTTTCTCTTGTTGCAGATCAGTTATTACACTTAATGCTGAAGTCTACAAACTAGAAGCTCCAACATGGAATTTTCAAACACATTTGTTTATCTTTGGCTCAGATTTAGACACAATAACAGTGGTTAATAACTGCCTAGTTGTGCTTGCTGT
This sequence comes from Alectura lathami, assembly GCA_013399715.1. Lineage (NCBI taxonomy): Eukaryota > Metazoa > Chordata > Aves > Galliformes > Megapodiidae > Alectura > Alectura lathami. The sequence goes on from VXAV01006553.1 coordinate 115,983, forward strand.
CTAAAATACATACAGCATTTTCTGTTTTGTGCTATGATAGCCCAAAAACTAAATAGTAGTAACTTTGATTAACTCTGATGGTGACAGGGTCAGTCTGTGCAATTCAGTGAGCTCTTCATGAATATGCTTCCCTACATTTTGGAGGTTTAAATCCATTTTCTACTTTGCTGTTGTTTCATCCAGCTTTACTGTATACCTGTTTCTGGAAAGCTTCCTTCAGCAGTAATTTCCTTTATTTCATTCTTCTATTACTGCATTTTGAAAAGAAAAATCAAACAAGAATAGATGTAAAAGTTTATCTTGATTTTTTTTTTTTTCCTGACTCTTTGAAGTATCAGAGCCATTTTCTGCTTGCAAACAGCATGGATGAGTACATGTAGAGCCTACCTCTCTTAAAGGCAATTTAACTTGTGTAATAGTTTCACAGTGTGAGTCCCTGACTTGCAAGATAGCAAGATAACAGATATTACCTAGTATTTTTCTATAAGATATTTATGTTTTCCTTCTAAAAGCACTGAAAACTTTCTGATCTTCTGTGGGGCCGGGTGTGGGGGAAGCTTATGGATCTGGTCACAGAAATAATCTTAGGACATTTCAAATTCATTTCCCATTAAAAAAAATCAGTGAGTATGAAAAATTTAACTGGGTATTTAGTCCAAGGGATAGGCCATGTTTAAATGGTACAGTGTACAGCCATACCAATAAAATTCAGAGTCACTACCCTGAGAATAATGGACCATGTAAGCGAATTGGCCACTCCCAAGTGAGAATGGTTCACAAGTTTTTCCATCAGCAATGGAAATGGTTATGCCTACTGTCTTATAAATTTGTTTCCTACATCTCTGTTCCCTCACAGTTAGTACCTGGTGAAACACAGAAATACTAATAGCTTTCATTTTTCACTGAGAGTTCAAAAAACTTATAAATGGCCTGGGTTCCTTTTCCACATCCCCTCTGGCACAAGATGTAGCCTATAGTGTGTCTGATTTTGGTCTCTCTACAAATTCATTGGCTGGATAGGAAGCACAAACCAAATATCCAAGTTAACAGTGAAATTCCATCACTCTTATTGGGAAATCCAGCTGGGAGATGAGTGGAGAAATGGAGTAAAGGGAAGGCTTATAGACTGAGTTGCTTGTGGGCTCTTGATTTCTGAATGTGCAGTGGTCAGCAGACATTTCTGTGGCACACATCTGTTTGTCTAGCATGGCATTATCCTCATATCAACCTTGTGGCAGAAGGAAACATCCAACATGCTGGATCTAGCTGGCCTGGGCCAGCAGGAGCAATGGTGCAGATGAAACCACTCATGTCCAGCAGATGAAGACACATGCAGTCTTGAGGCTGCATGGGCAGCTACATGTTCCCTTATGGGCATACTCATGGGCAGATACCTGTTCCCTGCAGTCTCTGATTTCTCACTGATCGTTCAAAGATATAATGAACCTCAAGAGGTCAAAGCAACTGTTGCCAGCTGACAATTCCAGTAATCTCAGAAAATATCTCTCAGAAGGACAGCTTCCCATTTTCATGGTTCAGATACCTTCCATTTTTTGTCTGAGCTGTTTATGAGGAGCAGATGGAGCTGTGCACGTTACCCCTAATGCAGACTGATTCTGTAACGAAAACCTGCCAAATGGTAAAGAAGCCTCTGTCCATTCCAGCAGGTCCTCCAGTCTGCGTGGCCAATGCACCATGACACCTCACAGCAAACATCCACCTGCCTTTTAGATGTAGTGTGCTGTAGCATGGTTTTCCCATCAGTCACGATCTTTTCTAGGCAGCAGTAGTTACATTAGTTCAAGTTCTGTCATGTCTGAGGGCACAGTTGTCTGAACTTGTTAGAACCACTGCCTTTATGTACCTTACTGAGCAATTATCTCACTGACATTCATGTCCCTCCCTTCTGGAACATGGAGAAAGACTGTAAAATGAGTTTACCCACATTGCTAAGAAAATAAAGGTTAGCCCAAGCACTGAACCCCTGATTGTCCTCAAAGCTTAACTGCTAGCTCACTTCCTGAACCTTCTCTTCTCCAGGTTGAGAGTTCCAGCTCTCTCAGCCTTTTCTCATAGGAGAGCTGCTCTAGTTCCCTGATCACAGCCTTACATTGGACATCGCAGTATGTCCATATCCATCTTGTACTCAGTAGCCGAGAAATGGACACAAGTCTGAAGATCATAGAATCATATGGCTTGGGTTGGAAGGGACCTCAGAGATCATCTAGTTCCAACCCCCCTGACATGGACAGGGCTGCCAACCACTAGCTCACTGGATCAAACTGCCCAGGAACCCATCCAGCCTGGCCTTGAACACAGCCAGGGATGGGGCA
>VXAV01006553.1:128180-153221 GCA_013399715.1 Alectura lathami
CAAAAATAATGTTTAAAAGGGACAAAATGTGATTTTATATGTTGCTCAATTTTATTTCAATACAATACCATAGCACAAGAAAATACTTCATTATTTGTGTTTTTTTTATTGAAATACAGTCCCTTTTATAGCTGAGGCGATGCAGACAGCTGTTCCATTTATTTCAAACGCCCCCTGTTTCTGGGGTAATCATTTAGAGCTGGTAGCTAAACCTCTGAGCAGAGTCTGCTTGACTTCTTAAAAAGGGAGTCTGGAGAAGGACGGGAACACTTCTGGTAGTTCTGGTTAATTACTTTATATTTTGTTATTTTTCTTTGCTTTACCTTGCAGCCAGATTGTCTTCCTGCAGGAACTGAGGAAAAATAATAAAACAATTTCTAAAAGCCTGCTTCAAAACTAAATCTTCATGTATGCAATCTGTCCTTGGGTGAGTAGTTTGTTTTTCCTCTTGACCAGGCTATACTTCTGCCATTTCAGTGACACCAGAATTTGCGAGTCACATCTTGATCTGTAAAGGAGCTGGGGCATATGCATCATCTTACATTGCACTTGCCTTTCCCATTGATACATGTCAATGAGTGCTGCCAATGTCATTAGCAAGGCTAATGGTTCTAATTTAGTTCTGGTTTGTATTGGCTTCAATGGAAGTAAATATAGTAACCCTTTACTTTAGGTGGCACCAGTAGAACTAGATTTGTCATGCCACAAAGCAGCCTAAAGATATACAGTTACTTCTGGGAAACAGACTTATTTACATGTTATATTCTTGTTAGTGCTATATTATCATAGCTGTCTACACATAACAGGCTTAGACAAGAGTTCTAGAGAAGGGTTATAAAAGAAGTAGGGGGAAGAGATGAGAAAGGGGGAAAAACTAAACTGAAGTACTGGAAAAAACAGAGAAAACCAACAATCGATTCCTAGCGAAACACAAGACTGAGGCAAAAGATTATTGAAGCATAACAGATGAAACTGAATGTGGTCAAATTCAGGCCCTCTATATTTCTAAAAAAAAAAATAAAAGGTCTGAGAATGATACGTCTTATAAATAGATGTATTCTGGCCAGCCCAGGTGTGTGGGGACATTGTTCTTTACAAACAACCAAAGCTGACTCTTGATATCTGTAAAAACTGCTGTTGAGCCCCTCACTTGTTTTTTGCACTCAAATTTTTGGGACTTTTGTACTTAATACATCTAGGTAGCAATTATATATAAACAAAGTATTGTGTATAATGCATATATAATGTAGTACAATCTAATAATGTAAATTATTTTTCAGGATCAGGAATGGAAAGCATCAGCAAAACATTTTACAACACTTTTGAAAGAAAGGGCCAAGTGTTTCCAGAGAACACCTGTGTGATGTTAATCCATATAATAGTCCCTAAGAGGAAGAAAGAAAGGGACTGGGTCATCCTCTTAAGATATCATAGAAATGTTGAAAACTCCTTGAAAACTTGCCTGTCTCAGAGGACACCACAAAAATTGTAATTTTGACTTGTGAGATAAGGGTTATGGGGAAAGTTAAAACATTTAAAGATGGATAAATAAGCATATATGTTTTAAAAATTTGTCTGAAATAGGCCAAAATTGCACCCTGTACTGAATTCATAAATCTGCATTGCAAACTGAAGAAGTGATAAGGGGAAATTATCCTTTTCATTCAGTGGCAAACTGGCAGAAGAAAAGATTAATCACTATCATTTTCTTCAGTAATTTCAAGGGGTGTGGGGAAGGCTTAGAACAATTCAAATATCTGAAATGCAGGCACCAAATGAAAGGAGACGATTGCAGCTGATTTCTGTGAACCATTGCCCAATGGCAAAATAGATTTTCTTTCTGAGGAACGCATATTCCAGATATCCGCTGCTGGCATTTTGTCATCGGATGCTGTGCTTCCTGTTTTGGGTCATACACTGAGCACATGTAGTAACTACTATCAAACCTGACAGCAGATCACTGTTTGATAGACTAGTTTCTGAAAAACATGTGGAACTTTCTGGATTAAACACAAGGAAGTTCAAACCCAGTTGGCCATCCTCCAATGGGTTTTATGCAAAACAACTCTGGTTGAAGATTATTAATAGAAATACCTTAGAAATACCTCTAAATCAATTTTGAGACATTACAAGTCCATAGTTTGTCTTGCTATAGGGAAACTGTCTGGAAACTTTAATTTTTCAAAGGCAAGTAAAGATGACTGTTCCAGATATTATGCAGAGGAAGCCTGATTGTGACATCTCCAGAGCTGTTCGGGTCATGGCTGCCAATTTTGAAGCCAAAAAACACTCTATAAAACAGCAGTGACAAAAAATCTCTCCGGGTACTTTGGGTTCAGTGGCTGGCTGAGCAAATATGAATCCTAAAAAGACACTACTATTTCTACACAACTTCCAGGCATCAGAAGAAAGCCCAGAGGAATTTAAAGAGAATATTCACCTTACAATCAAGTCACCAAATTCTAAAGAAGGAATGTAATCATGAGCTGAATATTGTGTATGGCTTGCAGACTTCCAGAAATAGTCTGATTCTAAATTAATTTCTATGATATATTTCTCTATGTCTTTATTGGCTTCATGTCTATGATATTCTACGGAATCTTTCAACACGGAAGAGGAAAAGCCTTTCACCATCTGAAAGCTGCCCATTTGAAAGCCATGGGCTAAGGGTATGACTGTACGGCACAGTTCAGTGTCATGCAGAGCTACTGGAAGAAGCCCTGGATGATTTTGTTAGGTTATGGGAAGTATTACAGCTGTATGAACAGACTCCACCCAGGCTCCTATCATTTGCTTCTCAGCTGAGCTTATTAGCCTGTGAAAGGTTGTACTGATCAAAAAGTTTTGTTTGGTTTTGTTTTTTTAAACACTCTTCTAAATAGAAGTCTACTTAGATTTTCCTTGGCATTCTTGGGGCATCACATCCTGTTAGTCAGACTCACCAAAAGTGGCTGAAAGGAATAAAAAAAGCACTTACTTGTGTGAGAGATGACTCATCCAATATAAGCTAAATGCACTGCATCCCCTATGGAAGGTGTAGACAAATGGGAATGCCAGATGCAATTATTTACTGTTGATCCTGAACTTAGAGATTCTTTTCCAAGAAATAAGCACACCAGTGTACAGTGAGGAGGAGGAACATGTTTCTAGTGTGGTTGAGTAGGGTAGCCACAGGCCTAGTGATTTGATCTAAGGCCCTTGGGCTGAAGTTTTTAAATGCCCCTGCCTTCCCACTTGTGCACTTTAACACAGTGAGAGCTAGTTCTTCCAAAGTACGTATGAATCTTACCCCTGACTATGTCTGAGATTTTAAAATAAAGGTTTAGAACTTCCGAGAATGCTACATACCATAATTCCCACCATTCTGCATTGATTTTTATTATTCTGAGAGCAGTCTCCACATACCACATGGCATACGATTTCCATCAATAACAAACAATTTTTTTTTTTTTTTTGCAAGTGGCCGGCTGTTTTATCTGCATTATGATAACTGCAATTTCAATTTCAAAATAAACCCCCTTTGCAAGAGCCAGGATTTTCGTTCACCATATGTGTCTGGATTCCTTTACATTATCCTAACACACACAGTTGTAAAGCTAGACTTTGACAATGAAATAGTGTCATGGATAAAAAAAAAAAAAAACAGCTTTAGCCTTTAGGTGCACCTGTTTACAGCAACTAGGCAGACTCAGTCAGGGTGTGTATGTGTGTAAGTCTGCCACTGCAGCTGTTCCGTTACCATAAAAACCATAGTATTTATAAAGTTTTAAGCCTTTCTGAACTCCATAACTTCGGCTTACAAAAGGAGGCTGTAATGCTATGTCTGGACTGTGATAATAGTTTAGATAAAGATCCAGCATGTGACTCCTAATGACAGTATTAAGTCTGTTCGAAGGAACTATATAAAAATATATGCAGTAAAACAGACAGCAAATATGAACCATGAATAATTAATGATTAACTATTCACTGCATGCTTCACTAGAACAGCACTGCCATTGAAGGAGTCTGCACACTCTGTGGAAGAACTTAACACACAAACGGGAGTTACACAACAAGGTAAAAATCAGAAATGCAGTGCTTAAACTTTGTGTGTGTGAGCGTTTCAGCACATGAAATTTTGCAATTGTAAATAAATATCAGGTCATGTCCAAGTCCTGCAGCTTGATTCTATACGGACAGGACACCCCTGTACCGTCACAGACCTCCCCAGAATTTAATTTAATGTCAGTCCCAGGGATGTCCAACACATATTCAGCTATGGTGTAGGAGTTACAGTTACAGCTAAGCAGCCTCTTAGACAATATATTACATCTTAATTATTCTTTAAAGACTGCTTTTTTGTTGTTGTTGTTTTGCTTGTTTGTTTGTTTTTCACAAGAGAAATTGTGTGGGATTGCACTCATTAATCTTTGTACATTCTGTAATTTAAGCAACCCATAACATCTGAAAGCTGATTTTAGAAGTACTGCCTTGCAAATGACTTCTGTGTTAACTTATATGGCTTCAAACTAATATCACTGAGAGACACAGCTGGAAACCCTGGAGAATACAATACCATGGCTTCCTCAGTCCTTGGCAGTGAGGAATTGCTGCCTTGCAACTGCCCTCTTACTGCCCAGTTCAAGGCTCTGGGTCCCGCTGCTCTGGGAATTCAGCAGGAGCCAGAAAAAGTGGGCAGGAGTCCCTACCTCTCCCAGAGACTGAATTCTTCCATTAGCTGATGTGTTGTAGGTCATCACTGTCCTCTTCAGCAGCCTGTAAGACATCCCGCTCTGCCGCTGTTCAGAATAATGCTGGGGACCTCCCTGGTCTGTGAGGCCCCAGCTATGCACATCCCTGCAGGCATGCTACAGCTGAAGTTTCTACCTGCCTGTGCTAACTGAATGCCAGAGATGCAGCTGTAAAGAGTGTTACTGCATGAAACTCCTTCCTTTATCAATGGAGGAAAGTAGACAACCTCAGTGGTCAGTTCAGCCTACTCCAGATCTAAATTACCTAACAGTAGAAGACTACATTTACAGCATGAAGTGATGAGGCTCCAACTACAGCACTTGCTGGAAGTGTGTAGCTGTTTACCTAAGTCAAGGACTGAGTAGTGAAATCATATTTATGCCAATACAGATCTATTTATGGCATTCATATTTATCTTGCAATCATGAATGGGCCTAATGAAAATGAGGATGAGCTCCAGCATAATACAGAAAGTAGGTTATCATGTTTTTTTCAAAAACTACAGAAAACTTTCAGAGTGAAACAAGAAGTACCTAATAGTTTGGGTTACTGTTTTGGCCCAGACTGGTGCAACTCCTGGTTGCTCTACCTCCAGGAACTGTATCCCATCACTTTATAAGCAGTTCACCACAAGTTGATTCCATTTATACTTTTTCAATGGCTTTTAATTTTGTTTTGTGCTGCTAGATCTGTGGGAATTTGAAAGGCTCTGAGTCCGTTATGCTTTAGGACAAGTAGGAACACCTTAACCTCCTGTAGTGGGCTGAACTTGGCTGGCTGACAGATGCCCACCCAAGTGCTCTCTCACTCCTTTTCCTCAAGAGGATAGGGGGAGAAAAATAGATGGAAAAGCTCGTTGGCTAACATAAAGACAGTGCGATCACTTACCAATTAACTGTCATGGGTCAAACAGCCTTAACCTAGGGAAAATGAGCCAGCAGTGTGCCCTTGTGACCAAGAAAGCCAATGGATTTTTGATGTGCATTAAAAAGAGCATGGCCAGAGGTCTAGGGAGGTTATCCTCCCCTTCTACTCTACCCTGATGAGGCCACAGCTGGAGCACTGTGTCCAGTTCTGGGCTTCCCAGTTCAATGAAGACAGGGAACTGCTGGAGAGAGTCCAGCAGAGAGCTACAAAGATGACTGGGGCCTGGAGCATCTCCCTCATGAGGAAAGACTGAGCGACCTGGGGCTGCTAAGTCTGGAGAAGAGAATGAGAGGGGATCTTATCAATGCTAATAAATATCTAAACAGCAGGTGTCAAAAGGTTGGGTCCAGGCTCTTTTTGGTGTTATGCCCTTTCCTACACTGGCTTTCCTCAACGTGCTGCCACCTTGGCGGCTGGGCCCAGCCATGCCCAGTGGTGGGAGTGCTGGAGCCACCTGGAACCGTCTGTGTCTGGCACAGGGCAACCTTGGCTTCACCTTGCCTGGCAGCCCCCTGCTGCACCCACCTCCATGGCCTGTGGCTGGCGGCATGGAGTGAACTTTCCTCCACCCTGTGGTGCCTTAAATTACAACAGGCCTGTATGTTTAGGCAACTGTATCATACACTGTTGACAATAATATTAATCAACCACATGATCTGATTTCCTGTTTTAAGGATTTGATTTCAAAATCTGTTTATTCTTAATATAGCTATTTGGGGGACTGTGATACTGATGCCAAAAATCAGTAGCACTTTACATTATGAGGAGACATCAATTTCGATTCAATTTAAACCAATGACAACTCAGCTGATGAATGTGAAAATGAGTAAACCAGACTACAAGAAAAGAGAAGAGTTCCTAATATGCATGATTAATTTTAATTTTGAATTCATTTTCTTTGGAAAAGCATTCTTTCTTCTTCTTCTTCTTCTTCTTCTTCTTCTTCTTCTTCCTTTTCTTCCTTTTCTTCTTCTTCTTCTTTTAAAAAAGTGTTTAAAATCAGCTAACCCCTTCTGTAGCCTGCATTTTAAATTAACTATTGCTTTGGATTCTCCAGTTTTATAAATTAAGAAAATCATCCTTGCATTTCAAAACCACATTTCCTTTTAATTTAGTGGCTGCTTTCCAAAGCAGGAAGTTATGAAAATACAGCAACTTTATAGCCAGAGTAAGATAAATAGTTCTGTCCTAAGAGGGAATGCTATTTATACTCCCTTTGTATTTGTGTTTCCTATTCTGTCCTCTTCCCCATTCCAGTGACTGTAATTAAAATCATAGCTTCTAAAGTAATTTTATGTTTCCTTTCCAGTGCTAATGCCGTTTTGTCCTCTACAGTAATTATAATGATGTAAATGCTGGTGTAGGCAAGCTAAAAAGGACAGCTAATACTTCAATGTGTCATTTCAAACCGCCCTTTGTTGTGGTGGAATAGGTGATGGTTTCACAAATGTCGTATCGTGAATAGTCTTGATGTTGCACATGTTCTAAAAAACATATTACTGTGCAAAAACTCCAGTCTTTCTCATTACGGCTTCTCAGAAGCACAGGAGTTGAGATGAATTTCAGCTGTGACAGTCACATAGCTCTTTGTTCAGTCACTATAGAGAAAATAGCTTATGGTGCTTGGATTGTCTTCTGGATCTCTTTATAGGCACATAAGCCTCTTCACTGAGAATAGGGAAAAGTATTGCAGAACTTATCAGGATAGTGTTGCTTACTAGGAAGATACCTGTGAAGTGTAGGCATATATGCCCTAGGTCTGGGTGCTTAAATTAGTTACCCTAGACCTGGATATAGACTGTTATGTAAATATGCTGTTAACAACATCATCATCCAAAAAGAGCTTGGAAGTAATCCTGATTTGTGGACTCCAAGTAGCTGGGAGCTCATAAGCACCAAGGAGAGGAAGCATTTCAGGAAAGCCCTTGCTCTCAGTGGCTGTGTCTGTGCAGCAAAATGCATTTCTTTCTGCTGAAGCAAAACAGCCGTGTCACTGTAGCCAGGGCTGTAGTGGCAGTGGCACTGAGGGAGCAGATGTAGGCATCTAAGCAGGCTGGTGGGAGTGATGCCTAAGTAGTGTCTCCCTGGGACAACCTGCATAGCTGGTGTCACAGAGAACCAGATTCTTCATTTCAGAAGAAAGCAGGAGAGTTTATAAAATAGATGGTGCTTATAAAATAGGTGCATTAGATAATTAGGAGAAAATGGGGCAGGGGGTGCCAAGATATTTGGCAGCATGAGAATAACTGTTGTTTCCTGACATATTTCACTGTACAAATAAAGCCCTGACTCTGATGGAGTCCTTCCTGCAACACCTGTCCCACACTAACTCATGCGGGGCTGGAGCATTTAAGCCTGACAGAGTCTGGATTTATCTGTAGGTCCGCACTTTGGGCATCTCTAATTATTCTAATTATGAGGGTATTCATAATATAGTATTGTTTATATGTGGTTCTGAGCAGGAACTTCACAGGGCTGAAACCTGCTAAAACAAAATACACTCATAAAAAGCAGTGGCAGAATTATCCTGTTATCACAAAGTCTGTCTTTTGGGATGTACAAGTCACTGTAAGCAAATAAAAAAATCAAACTGAAACAATGCAGTGTTAATTGGCAAGGCTTTTTAGTATGAATAAATGTTCTCTCCCACAAATCCAAACAGTGCCAGGCACAGGGGAGGAGATCACTGTTTAGGATCTTCAAGCACTATCTCTTTATAAATGCTAAATAAGAATTGTGCTGGAATGTTGACAAAATCTGTATCACTCTGTAAGATTTTCTTCTCTCTCTGCAGCTGGCTTTGGAGCTTGTTTCCTTTCAGGTATTGTTCCCTTCTGATTTCCCAGAAAATTCCTTCTCTATTATATTTCTCACTCAATCTTTGTAAGAAAAGGAGAAGCACAAGCCCTGAATGTTTAGGGTTTGTTTTTGTTTGTCTGTTTATTACTTGCTTTTGGTAGCCAGACACTGGAACTCAGATATATCCCTCATATAAAAGGGAAATTTTAAAACTGTGCTAATATAGACATCTAACAAAACTATCATGAATCAGACCCCTGTCAGCACCATAACCCTTTTCTTTCTTTGGGCCTAGTGATGAAGACGTACTGGATGGTAATTTTCAGAAGATTTGCATAGAGCGTGTATGAAGGAAAGCAAAACTGCACAGAGCTTGCCTGTTTCATCACACTGCTTTGAACATGAAATAGGGGTGGCAGACTAAAATCCATTGGAATACCTGAGCTGCAGTAAGAATAAGCACTGCCCAGCTCCTAATAACATAAAGAAATGCTAACATAAAACAGTGAAACATCCATTCCTCCTCCCAAGCCAGCGACTGGTATGAGTAAAGCTCAGTCATACCTAGAGCTTTTCCAAATCGGCAATGTGCGTAAGAGCTGTCTGGCAGATGTGGAATAAATCCAACACAAATGCAGGCCATGCAAACTGACTGAATGTGCAATGCAAGGGGCAGCGCTTGGGCTGCTGTCTGCTGCTGCTCTCTTGAGGTGATCAGAGCCCCTCTCAGGAGATGGGACCCAACTGTCTTGTGGCTGATGACCCCAGATGTAAAGAATTTGACCTGGGTCAGAGCTACCAGACATCAACAAGTCACAAACAAAACTATAAACTTACCAAAATACACCCAGAGGGAGCCTCTCAGCAGAAAGGAGGGGTGGGGGGGAGTCACATACAAAAAAAATCTAGGAAAAGTCCTCTGTGTGCTAGAGTGCCTGCAGACAATGACATGAAACAGATCTCAGTTCTTGGTGTTCGCCGGCTAAAATAGTTCCTTCTTTAACATGGTTAGTTTTTGTGAGCCCATAAATGTTAAGATGTGATCAAAGCAGCAGTTTATTCATTAATAATATGGTCTAGAACTGAGCAGTGATTCTTAATTGCAAAATGGGCAGTACTCAGCCTGGCTGTCTGATTGGCTTTAGGGAGCTTGAATGCATGGCCTTATTTCACTGCAAAGCCCTGGCAGACTTTGCACATTAAAATTCTAAACTGTCTAAGTAGGTGTGAAACTAATTTTGTGTTTATTTTTTGAAAACCGCCTATGATCATTTAGGGCCATCCACTTCACTTTGGGAGGCCCTTACCTAGCTGCAGGTGGGCCCTGGGAGACAATAAAGCCCACCTCAGAGAGGATAATTTCTTGAATATCATAACCTGAATATTTATAGCTTCTGGAATCGTTGTAGCTACTTATCCATGTTTCCAGCCACAACTTTTCTTAATAAGAAGGGCTTTGAAAAACTTGCTAAATCTGGACATAAAAGGAAACAGAAGTTTTCCTAGTGCAGTGGAATTTTTTAAAAGTCACATAGTAACTTTATTGATGAAACAAGGAAGAAAGCACTTTTCCACCAGACTTTGCAGAGCTTATTTACAAAACACAAGATTTTTTCATTAATGTGTAGGCAAGGCAAAGTCATGACAAGGTTTCCTGCAGAGTCAGGACGCTTATGTGACTAGTCATTTCATCAGCGGGTTATCTTACTCTTTTGCTCGTGGTGTTTTAATATGTTTATGAGAGACAAATCTTGGGGAAAAAAAAATCAAAGAGAGATGAAAGAACTCAGAGGCGTTTTGGATTTTTAAAGTTTTATTTAACATGTGAAAATATGTGCTACATCCTATTTATGCAAATGCAAAAATGTTTGCAAATCACCGCGTACATCCATAACATCTTGACTGTTATTTTTTTGCCTTGCATTTCACTTAGTCACTTACAAAGGCAAGTTCCGTGTCGAAAAAATTGGTCAGTGAAGTCCAGAGAGTGTTGAAATCACAGTGGCTGTGGTTTACCCTCAAATTCATACACCTAATTTTGTATAGATAAATAGAAAAGTGTCTGCTAAGCTTCCTCTCTTGTAAATGAAGAAGTGAAGATCTAGGGCAAGATTTAGTTATCTAAGAATGAGTATCCATGCCCAAGTTTCTCCCACTGTGTTCCTTCTGACGCTCCAGAGAGGATCAGGTCACCTGTAGGTGGGCCCTGAGCATTTCTCCTAGACCCGTGAGGGTGATCTCAGCACAGGTTGTCTCAACTAGAACAGATGTACTGTAATAGAATCAAACTTTAAGTGTTTGAATCTGGGGCTCAATCCTTGCTTCTGTTGTTTTGCAACAGTGTACTGCGGTATGCTTCGGTTATCTTGTAGGATTTCCGTACTCTGCAGTATTTCTCAGTGTTACTGTTCAATGATTTTTGAGAGGCCAGACCTCTCACTTTACCAGACATATTAACTATTTAATAGCTGCACACAGCTCTGGGAAGAGAATATATTAACAGTTAGCTTGTAGTTAGATTAATGTAGAGACATAAACATGCACGTATGCATCACACATTAACTGTACTGAAGGAGCCATGGCTGACAACTCATTTTCTTCTTAGTATTTATTTCAAACTCAGAAGATATGACAACAGTTAACGGTGATTTCAGTTTGTGAATCCAGCTGACTCACATCTCGGACAGAGGTGCTAAGCAGTTGTATGCAATAAACAATAAAAGCTGTACAGGCAAGAGTGCAGGTGGGTGCTACTAGCTAAATTTTCAGAAACAGCTGAATTTTCAAAGATTCTGCAGCCAGTAACTTCATAGTCCATCTGGAAGGATGAAAAGTATTTTCGCAAATGTGGCCCTTCTTTCTTGGACATGCAAGAAGATCCCACCACNATAAATCACCTGGGAAAGCTGTAATTCTTTTCATGAACGACGAGCTAGGCAGTGTTACAGTTCTGTGGAAGCTGAGGCCTATGTCTGTGTTATTACTACATTCGTAAATGTAGGGACTTAAAGCTAAAGTATTGGTTTCCCCTAAATCAGAAATAATGGATGTAAGTGTGTACAAAGAGTGAGTCAGCAATGCTATTCTCTGTCATGTGAGTAAACAGTTGCTCTGGACACTATCTAGCATCAGTTACATAGCTTTTACTATAAGGCCCTAGAACCCAATAAACTATTTTTTTTTTTTTTTTTTTACAACCATGGGGTCTTCTCTCCCCTAAGACAAATCGTGCAAATAGTAAAATGCGAGCCAGCTCCTGCTCCCTTTGTATCCAGAAGGAGAAGGCTTTGGTTTTTTAATTAAGCATTCCAAGTCCCTTTTTTTTTTCCCTCCGCAGTGTTGGGAAAAAAAAAATTAAAAGACTGATTGATTATAACAACAAGCTGAACACCAGATGTTTTATGAATATATGGCTTCCCCAGCCCACACCCATGTGCATGTAAGAGAAAAAGAAAAACAAAGGACTGTTTATAATTGTCAGAATATTAAAACCTTTGCTTATTCAATGTTCTTTATTCGCTGGCCTGTTCGTGCAGCCAAAAAATTGATTTATGACACAGGCCATTCATTGCTTGGGTTTTGCTTTCCAAACTTGGTAGAAGTATTTCATGGCCATAGTCAGATGTCTTTCTTTATGTAAATTTTGATAATTTTGAGGCTATCTTTAAACCGGTTCCTGAAACCACAGGCTGTAATAACTCATTTGGTTTCATGTGCTCTGCTCAGTCCCATCAGGATGAATTGCTGGATTCAGTGTCCTTTGCCAGAAGAGAGGAACATTCCCTTCTCCTGTTACATAACATTAAGACACTTGAGCAGGAGAGACGGGAACTGAGGCTTTCTGACTAGCAGGTATTCTGCAGCTTTGGGGCTTTCTTCCATACTTTAGACTGTCTTTTCTGAACTGGTGTCAGAAATCCAAAAGCTGCCCTCCACCAAATTTCCTAATGCAGTTATTACCAGTACAGCAGCATTGCCATGAAAGAAGGGCCATAGACCAAAGTTTCCTTGCTTTATCCGTACAAACACTTCCGTTTGCTTTTAAAGGACTTTTTGTTTCAATGATGCAAGATTTGGTCCAAGAACATACAAAAAACCCCTTCATAATACTATTTTATTGTTTCTATAAAAGTCTAAGTTTCTTTTTCCAGAGCTGTCAAAGAGTAAAATCCTTCTTAGGATTCGTTACTAACTTTAACTCCTTGCATAACAAAGTACTTGAATGTGATTTTTTATGGTGTTGCTAGTTTCATGGGTTTATCATTTCACAACACTTGATAATGTTCCAAAACACACTTCAGACTTCACAAGTTGCTTTGAAACTGATGCAGCCACACTTTAAAGATAGACAGTAAAACTGGACAGCATGCTTTAACACGAAACAATAGCCTCCCTGCATAAGGCTACTATCAGCTTGAATTAGGATCTTGAACTGCCTGAATCTGTGTTTAACATGTGCTGCACTTTGATGTTCCTGAAATAAGAAATGACAAAACTGCCTTGTTTAAGCTTGAAGACGTCTAAAACCGTGCCACATAAATTAGGTGTCTAAAAGAGTGCCCTGTTTTTCTTCTAGAACTGTTTTCCAGCAGTTTTTATAATCTGTATATTTAAATTGAGTTATCTCCGTTAGCATTTTCCCTGAATCAAATATATACACGTGTATGTTTGTGTTTAGCTGAGAGGAACAAGGCTTAGGCCATCCCATGATGAAGTCCATGTCCCTGTGTCTTGCTCAGTTCTCCTCTGTAATAACTTTGAACAAGTTACTACGTGGCAACCCAATCTAACAAGCAGGAGGTCCCAGAAACCCTAACTTCCCACACATTTTGTGGAAACTGAAGGCTGTGGAAGCAAGAGAGACCCACATAAGGGCTACTACCAAGGAAAAAGCCATTATAACTCTCTGGCATCTGAAGGCATTGCAGATGACCAGTATGCACACACTGATGAGTGCAGGACAGCACATACTGCTGCTTTCCTGACCGAAGAGCAGGGGGACATGCAGGGTGAGAATGTTTTTTCTTTCCAAACAAAATTGGCTCAACCCACTGCAGACTGAACAATTTCAGTGTGTATCAGTACGTATATAGCATAATTAAAAGTCCAGATAGGTTTTATATGTACTTCCAAGGGCAGTGAGAGTTTTATCAAATTGTCAATGGCCAGCTGAGGACCTTGGCATTTTCTCAGGCAGTGTTTAACCAGAGAAAGGGAGAAAGGGAAAAAGTAGGATGTAGACCACAGGCTATTTCTGTAACTTAAATATATTGTCTACCAGACTTCCCAGATTGCACACCAAGTCTTGATCCTAATGGAGAGATCAGCAGTGTTTTTCTGGTGCAGATACGGAGGTGAGATTCTGTCAGTACACTTATTCTCAGAAAGATCATCAAAAAGACTATGAAGTTCCTCTTCAGTCCATAAGCAGAAACATCCGATAATACACAAATGTTTATGACTTTTCTACTTAAAATAGAAGCACCAGTGTTCTCTTTTACAAACAAAATTTTAGAGTACTTGATATTCAAATGCTGAAAAAGTACTGTAGCCTAGAGAAAATTCAGTGTATTTTTAGCCCTTTTACTAACAGTTTTGATTTCTTGTTGAAATTTTTTTCCATTGACAGCACCAGATAATGTTTTTCGAAGTCTTAATTAATGCTCAACAAAACTATAAGACAACCTAAAAAAGCCTTCCAGTAAATGAATTCTTTCTTACAGTATAGAGCAAAAGTAGATATTGCATGAATAATGTAACTACAAGACTATCAAAACTGAACTTATCACATTCAGTTTTAGTGTACGGTTTGTAAGAATTCTGATTATGCCTAGTAATAACTGAATAACTTGAAATTAATCTCCTCAGGTTTCTTTCTTTTTCTTTTTTTCTTTCTTTTTTTTTTTTTTTTTTTNCGTATGTCTGAATTTTCCCTTCCTAACATGGAGCCATGGATAGGAAAAAAGTTGTGAGCTGAGGCCTGGCTTAGCTTTGAGCACCTGATAGCAGCACATATGGTCTTTTTATAAAGCCCTGCATTACACAGATCTCGACTTATTTATAGTGCTCTGTAATATTGTCAAAAAAAATTAGATTCAAAGATTTCAGCAGCTGACATAGAGCAGGTAGTTAGCATTCACTCAGGTTTGTAATACTTCTGCCAGAAGTTACCATCTCCTCTGTTCTTGTTTGAACATTTATTTTATTGTGCCTCCAACCCAAATCTTTGCAATTATCCTGCTTTTTAAAATATACACGTAATTGTTATTTGTGGGCATAATAATAATAAAACGTCTTGAATCGGGAGCGCAGTTCGCCTAGGCTCTTTGTAGCCTACGAAGTGAGGAGACACCTGCAAAATGCAACTCAAAGTTTTGATGGGTTAAGTCACCCACTCTCTGCTGAGTCATGGGTCTTGAGCAGCTCTGACCGTACTATTGGCACCCCTGTAGTGGTGGGTCTGCATGGTCCCTGAGCTGTGAGTGTCCTCAGCGCTTCCCTACACTGGCTACAGACACAAGGGACACAGAGGAGTTTGTATGGTTTCTCTGCTTCATCAGCAACTTATTGTTGAGGAAGAAGTAAAAGTTAGAGGGGGAGCTGGGGTCTTGGGAGATTTTGAAGGATGAGCTGATTCCTTTTGTGCACTTAGACTCTTTCAATTTCAGTCAGAGCTACTCATGAAGCTACTTCTAAAATCTCCACAAACACATTACCTGAATCTTTCTTTGGCTCATCCTCAAAGATATGCAGGTGTCAAGAGCTCTATACTTACAATCTGCACCTCATTTACTGCCATGTAAAGAAATGGCTTACAGTTCTGCCATGTATCATGGGAGCTGAGCATTGCAAAGGTGCTCTCATAGCTGTAGGCAACAAGCACTGCAAATGTACTTTACAGAGAGCGTTTTCTGCTTGCATGCTTCAATCACAGATCAGAAAATCTTTTACAAAGGGTTATATTTCCAGATTTTACACCTAATTTCATCTGAACTTACACTGAAATATACTGAAATTCCTAACGATTTCCATTCATCTAAGTAAAATGCTGCTCTCAGCAGCTAAATGTAAATTTGGAGAGCCTACATTTATAGCAATGTCTCAGAAACTGGAGCTGCTGAATTGATTGTGATCTAAAAATATTCAATCAAGCATTTCAGCTAGCTGGGGAGTGGACAATGTAACTTCGAACAGCTGAGAATTCTTTTTTTTTTCTTATGGAAAATACATGAAATATCAGACAGTTTGGCAGTTAAAGCAGACAGAAGACAGCAAGAGGAATCATGATATAATAAATAAATAAGGGGAAGAAATAATTATTTCTCTACATTTTCCACACAGGAACACTTAGATGCAAATTTTTTTTTTTTTTTTTCTAATGAACCTAAGTCAAATGCATAAGGAACCTGATAATCACATTAATATTAACAAAAGAGGGAAATTAATAGCTTTAAAAACACATATTGTGATCTCTGATTTATTTTACACAAACCAGACAGTATCAGCCAAAGATAATCCCTGTCACAGAACAAAGACTGTTTCTCACTCAAAAATAGAACTCTGCTATATATAGCCTACTTTATTATAAACTTTATTCTTCAGTGATTAAATTATTTAGCTTTTTATGAGGTATAACAGTGTAGCCCAAAGTCAAAAGCACCTTTCCAAGCTGATCACTTTAGTTAGGATGGATTTCACTGTTCTCAGTTTCTAATTTAGGAGAATAATGGGACAACTATTTTGATTCCATTCATAAAAGGAAAAGAAAAAAAAAATAGCAAAACAATTGGAGAACAGTCCTTCTGGGAGTTTGTCCTACCATGCTTTGGTTTTTAAGTGCCACACGGTGCAGAATGGCCGCATCCTTCTCCATTCAGAAGGGCAGCCTGTGGAGGTGCCCACCTTTCGCGCAACAACCCAGAGCTCAATGCAACTGCGACATCTCAGAGCAATCGCGTGAGCAATGCCTGAAGGGAGGAAGTCTCCATGCCCCCTGTAGAAGTTGTGCTACCATTTAATCAAAGGGAAAAAGCCTGCAGATCAGAGGGAGAATAGTTTACTCCCTTTTAGATCCAAATTCTAGTGGTAAGTGTATTGGCTGCTGGTGAGGGAGAGACACATGGATTCAAATCACTTTCCATCTGTCCCATCAGGTCTTGGATTCTGGTTAGGACTTTCCGCTGGGGAACTCAGTGCTAATGACAGAGTTCTTGAGGTGGCCTTCTTTTCCTATCTTATTGAAACTGCTGCACTTGAAATAAATATGGATTAGGAGAAGGAAATGACCAAGAGTTTATAGTGCATAGTTAGGAGAGAAAGGTCATTTTTTGGTACCAGTCCTGGTGGCTCCCATGTGACATGCAAAGCAGAACAGTTTCCACAGAGCAGCTCGTGGGTTTGCTAGGCTGATTATGTGCTCTGGAACATCAAAGACACATTTTAATTCACATACTGAATGAGGCAAAGGGAAGATTTGAACATTGGTTTCCTGTGTTGGGTAAGATTATTCTAACCAGTAAGACATGGCTCCTCTAATCCTGTGAATTGTTCCAAAACTCCTTAACAAATATAGCCACTCTGTATCAGTTTGTTTCAGAAAGACTCAGATTAGCCAATTTGTCATTTTTGAATGTTCTCCTCACTTTTTTTTGTGCTAGTCCAAATGTGCCAAATTTGGCTCGTACAGAAGAACCTCTGTCAGCTGAAACTTGGCCACCCTTTGGTACAGCATTTCTGGGTATGTTATATGAGAGCATTGCACACGTAAAATGAAACATTGGAGCAAGCACCCCCAAAGTTCTACAATGCATCTGAGGACTTTGACAGTACTTGAGCTCCCTGTTCAGTGAGTCTTCTAAGGCAGGGTAGACAGATTATTTCCATATTAGCCAAAGAGAATGACCAGAAGGCCAAACACCATGCAGTATTAACTTTCCATCTGCATAAGCCCTTGAAGAGAGAGGTGTGAGCAAGCTGGAATTTTCTAGCCCTATAGGGCAGAAGTGTGAAGGGAAAGATTCAGCCAAGGCAGCAGCATAAGCTGCCAAGGCTTCAGACAGGAATAAGAGGAATCTTCAGTCGCTAGTGCTAATCCTCCCAGAGTTACAATTTACTGATAGCACTGCCAATCATTCTTTTTTTTTTAGTGCACGGCATTAACACACATATATATATTTTTCTCTTGTGAGATTCAAATAATTAGAAATTACTTTCTAATGCTGCGGAGAGATTTTCCTGTTGAAGCACTGCAAGGTCAAGTCCTACACAGGTAACATGGCCAGATATTACTGCATTGCTCCAGTTAACATTTGCCTAATGCTAAATGAGAACAGAGGGAATTTGTTCAAAGATGAGAAATTTTAAATATGAAAGTATAAACAAGTGAGAAAAATGGTGTAACAACTTTTTTTTGTAGAATCTTTTTTTCCTCCAGCATTTTAGAGCAGTGCAAAATGTCTAGAAACATGGATGTTCCCAGAATTTTGTTTAAAATGAAAAAAAAGGCTCCTGTTTCTTTTCAGCTTGAAACCACCTGATCCTCATCTAAACCTGGAATACTGACATTCTCTTTGTTCTCTGCTTCAATCAATTAAGTATACGTGCACAGCTTTTTTGAATCTGCTTGCTGCTTACTTATGACACTGGAAGGATGTTCCAAACTGGTGGTCACAAAATTCTTTTGCTTAAATCAAAACATTCTGTGTAAATCTAAATTTAACCATCTTTTCTTTCCCTAAGACTGATAATAAGCAGACTCATAAACTAAAGAGGTACAGTATCTCTTTCCAATACAGTGCAAAGAAAGACAGAACCGCATCATATATTTAGGCTAGCTGATAGAGGCCAAATTCAGTCCTCTGCTGCATTCTTTGGGATCATATTGAACTCAATGAGAACCACCTGCACATAGAATGTGACCCCCAAAATGAAAGCTTAGCCACAGATTTGATTTGAATTACTTGACTTAGAAGTGAAGTAGGCATTTTTCTTGGTAGTATTTTTTGTAGTAGTTGTAATAGTAATAAGAAAGACAGGACATTTCTCTGTGGAATTTGTAAGAAAATATTTAGAAATACTTTTGGAAAGTAGTAATGACCTGCTGTGCTATACTGTCTTTTAAAATGTGTCATTTTCCTGTGGCATATCCGAGCCTTTATGTCTAAGGTGTTTTTTTGATGTCATGTGGTTCATCAATTCACCTGAGCAGCAGTTTACAAAGCCATTGAGTCTTATTTGGAAGTAGAACACTATCTGGTCTCTTGTTGCTCTAGTATAACCAAATCACTTTACCCACCATACACTGTGGCTAACTTGATTGTAATGTCTTGTTAAACTACAAAACGTGTGTTAAGGAATTTGTCTTCTACCTCGTTTACAAGAAAGAAGTTGAAAATTAAGATAAACCTTTCATAATAGTAGTAAAAAAAAAAAATGGTTTAAAGAGTAATTTGCTCTTCTGCAGCTTAAAGGACAACTAGAAAATTTGGTTTAACCTTTCCTAAATGTCCTCATCAGTTGATTATGGCAATAACAAAACATAAGCATTCTGTTACTTAATATATACCCACCTATGCACCTGTCAATGAAGTAGCATGGCATCTAAGGTCAGAAAATCCCCATTTCACTTTCCTTCTAAATAGTAGTCCAATGGTGGCAGCAACGCCACCCTTGAACTATTCAAGCAACCCTTGAAATATTTCAAATACTCTTATGTACTTGAAAGTGAAACATTCACTTAATAGAAGTGTAATCTTGAACAGTGGAAAGTGTGAGTGATTAAAACATGTACACTGAACTTTTGAAATATAGTTTCTCTCACCTTCTCATTGTCCCCTTTGTAATGAGAAAAACATGAGTGAATTGTACAGGCAGCTCAAAGATGTGTACTTAAAATCAAGTGACTGGATTCCAATGGTATTTTCAAGGACGTCAGAGACTTTGACTTAAACCAAGGACTGAAACCACTAGAACATGTTCTTAGGCATATTCTCACTCCCCTTCTTCCCTTCTTCTTCCATTCCTCCAATAGAAGAGGTCTCTTGCTTTTTGAAATAGTTACTTATTTGGGGCCAGATCAGATACCTTTTATTAGAATGAGTAGTACCCTCCTCCACAAGAATCATTAAGATTGCAATAGCACTAATGGCAGTGTAAGGTGTTCCTTCAAAGTAACAGTATTCTGGCTATTAAAACACATACTTGCTGTAAGGCCACCTATACAAGATATTTCTACTGTGCATTAGCAGTTTACAATTATCAGAGGTTATAAAGCAGCATGGTTACTATAAAAATGCCATAGTATGAGGTAAGCAAGCCTTCCTAGAACATTAGTAACATACATGAGTAGTCAAACTATACAGAAGCCTATATCCTAGAGCAGTATTGGTACCAAAGGGAGCTTTGGTACGTACCAGAAGCAACATAACTTGTCTAGTCCAAGCTTCAGTATGGTTTAGCCATGTAAGCAGATTTCTAGATATATCTTGGTTCGATGTCTTCACGCAGATATCAGGCTTCAGGCTGCAGTGTGGACTGCCCTCAATCTATGTGACTCGGCTACACCTGAGGCAACCTGCTTCCAATGCCCGTGAGTCAAGGCAAAGGGCTTCCAAAGCTTTACCTCTGCTTGTGGTCCATTTGAACTATCTTAACTGGTTATTTTAGATGAAAAAAAAATATGCCCTGAAAAAGCCCAGTTCTCTTTTGGTTAAAAAGAATATAGAAAAAGCCCATCAAACATGGGCATGAACTTTCATTGAATCATAGAATCATAGAATGGTTTGGGTTGGAAGGGACCTTAAAGATCACCTAGTTCCAACCCCTATGCCATGGGCAGGGACACCTCCCACTAGACCAGGTTGCTCAGAGCCCCATCCAGTCTGGCCTTGAACGCTTCCAGGGAGGGGGCAGCCACAGCCTCTCTGGGCAATCTCTGGGTGGTGTCTCACCACCCTCCACTCTGTAGCTTTTAAATTCAGACATGAATTCTAGCTATGGTGTCTATACCTGTCACTGATTAACTGTTGGTGAGATTGTTTCTTTTTCTTACATTCTACTGTATGTGGTTAGGATACTATAAACTGAGGCAAAAGTTATCTTTTACTCTATGGCTCTGTAGACCACAGCACAATGCACCACAACCTGGGTAGCGGGATACTACTGTAGTACACATAATAAATATTATAGTTCAGCATTCCATGAAATTAAAGTATACTAGCTTTCTGTTGCTAAAATTATACTGAGATTAAACTGTAGTCTCAGAGGAGCATAACAATTTAGTGATAAATTGAACTAAAACATCTTCTGCCCCCCTATCCTCTGATTTGAGCTATTGAAACATTCTGTGAATTCCTACCATACTTATGAAATTTATTGCCAGGGTGTTTGGGGTGATAGGGAGGAGTGTGGTTATTCAAATACAGAATCAATAACTCAGTCAGTTCTAGCAACGGTCATTAGTATACTTTTTGATCTCTATAAACTATACATTCAGTAACCTCCTTGGTGTTCAACTACTTCCCTAAGACAAGATGATATTAGTGTAACCATCACTGTGACATTTCTAAGTTAACAATGCTCTCTACAGCAGAACGTCTATTTTCTAAACCTGAAAGTAGTTTTGTCTCTCAACATTTGGTCAGTATGTTTGGTCAGTACATCTCCTTCGGGGTTATTACATATGGTGACCTGATGGTTGCCTATTTGAGATATATATTAAAAGAATAGTAGTCCAGAATTTCAAAAGCAGATTGAAAGGTTAGTTCACAGCAGCAACCACCTTGATTTTGGAAATTTCTCAGAGCGTAATAGCTCCCATAAATCTGAACTACATGCAGCTTGTTTTGCTTGACCACTGTTAGCTATCAAGCTGCGTTTGATTCTAAGCCCTTGTCCTGGAGATTGTAGGTTTCTGTTCCAAAGAGTCTTTTCTTTGTTTTCATTCTCCTGGAATGTGAACATGAATCATAAAAGCCCCTAATGGCCACAAATAAGTCCAAAATTTAGCTAGTGGAGGCCTACAATTTATTTCTTTATTAGACATATTTAGCATATGTGTAGAATTTTGTTTTCTGAAAGTTCTGTGTACAAATTATTGAGTTAGCTGAAATTTTCAGAGAAAATAACTGGCAGAATTGCTTACTTCTTGTTGGCCAGAAAGCTGATAGCACATAAATGCTCTCAAGCCTGTATCTCCCACATGGCATCCCATTGCTGTGCCCACTTGTGTCAAAGGACAAGAATCAAGTAATACTTTGAAGTACTAAATTAAACAAGAGAGCATAGAATTATAGAGCCATAGAATCATTAAGGTTGGAAAAGACCTCTAAGATCATCAAGTCCAACTGTCAGCCCATCACCACCATGCCCACTAAACCATGTCCCTAAGTGCCACATCTACACGTTTCTTGAACAACTCCAGGGACAGTGACTCTACCACCTCCCGGGGCAGCCTGTTCCAATTCCTGACCACTCTTTCTGAGAAGAAATGTTTCCTAATATCCAAACAGAACCTACCCTGGTGCCGCTCAAGGCCATTACCTCTTGTCCTCTCACTAGTTACCTGGGAGAAGAAGTTGACCCCCACCTCGCTACAGCCTCCTTTCAGGCAGTTGTAAAGAGCAATAAGGTCTGCCCTGAGCCTCCTCTTCTCCAGACTGAACAGCCCCAGTTCCCTCAACTGCTCTTCACAACACTTGTTCTCAAAAACCTTCACCAGCTTTGTCGCCCTTCTTTGGACATGATCCAGGGCCTCTTTTCCTTGATAAGGAACAGTAAACTTAACTGAAGCCTAACAGATGTCAAACAATTCTGCCTTCTCATGCATAATAAGCAATTGCCAAAACTGTCTTTCAACCTGTGTAATGTAATCATGACAGCAATCAACCAAGCCCAGTCTCTTTCTTCCTCTTCCCATGTTATTCTTTTGCTTCAGCAGATCTTCCCTATAAAGTTGAACGATAAGACTTTGCAATTCCATCTATGTGTCAAAAGAAACAGTGCTCAGGGTAATGACAGGTTTCATCACCACAGAGGTGGCTGTAAACAGTTCCCAAGCTTCCTGTTCCTGAATGATATTGCAGTGGCTTCCTGCAATTACATAATATATTGTAATGCAGATTAGCTACGGGTCACTGCATGGGGATAGGAAACTTCAGAGGTTTCTGTTCACCCTGTCAGGTTGGCAGATCTAACATAATGTTGCATTCCTCTCCATAATTCACACAATTTATTGCAGGCACTCTCTGAGAAGAGGGTATAAAATGTGTTGTACTGTTCTGCTAAGGAAATGCCCCAAATGCTTGTTTTAGGAATGAGCATTCAGAGTCTAAATCCTTGAGGGAAGATGAGGACTGCAGGCTTGTAGGGCTGTTAGAAATGTCTCTTTTGGAATGGCAGGAGAGTTTGAGACCCTCATGGCCCTGGCCTGCATTCCTCTGAAAAAGGGATATAACTACTGTTCCTGAGAATGAAGGCAGAAGGACAGTGAATGTGTGCTTTTTCCATTTTAAGTTGCCAGGGACAAATCTGTGGAAGAGATGTGCTTCCTTGGCTCAGGAGCTGTCATTTAACAGTGGTCTTCTTATGTGTCTAGAGTTAGGGGAAATATCACATAAACCTCTAAGAGCCGAGGAGGAGACATCAGAGATGACCTGTAAAGCTAAGTTTAGAAAGCGGAAGCTGAGAAAAGGGTCGAGGCTAACATAAACGAGGAAGGAACCTGTCACAGCCTGTCTGTCTGTGATTTAGCAAATCTCACACATCCAAAGTAAATTACCACGTGTTTGGACTACAAACCACATGCTTATACCATAATATAAGCTATGTATACTCAAAAGAGCAAATGAAGATTGTATCAGGTACTAAAAAAAAAAAAAATAAAAGTCATGATCTACGGATTTTATAACAAAACTAGGCTTAGGAAATAACCAAATACACTGTAATGTGAGGAACAGTCATGTCATGAGCCTGATCAAAAAGCACAGTGGTGTTCCACGGTAAAATTAGACAGTGGTTATACGGTCTGTAAAAGCACCACCCTCCCCTTGTGTATTCTTATGTATATGATCCATTACATTGTGTTGCTAATGCGAGTGACTCCAAAGGACATTAGCTAAGTTTTGAGATGTTCTATCCAGGACACTATAAAATGTTTTCTCCTTTTTAGAGGGGTCATCTCTAAGATTAATTGACTCTTTCCCTATATTTGCAATGCACAAACTTGTTGTCTATTAGCAACTATCTCTATTAATATTTCCCCTGTTTTTCAGGTATAATATGAGTTCAAATTTTGACAGTATTCTGAACACCTTAAAAACGGCTAGAACGGCAGCAGAAAACTGGACATGTCTCAGAATGCTTTGATTTCTCTTCCAGCTCCTTGCACTTAAATCTCCTGCTGAAGGCATGAGTTCTGTACCAAGCATCCTAGAAAGCTTACTGCTTCCCAGTCTGTG
This sequence comes from Alectura lathami, assembly GCA_013399715.1. Lineage (NCBI taxonomy): Eukaryota > Metazoa > Chordata > Aves > Galliformes > Megapodiidae > Alectura > Alectura lathami. The sequence continues at coordinate 152,095 of VXAV01006553.1, forward strand.
GTGCTACTAGGATTGAAGAAGAAAGCATATACTGTATATTCCTGCCTTGTTTTAAGCACACAGCAAAGTCACTGATATGAAAATCCTTATTCCCCCCCGCCAGCCCTTTAGGTTAAGTGAGTAAAACTGCAGAAATTATTTTGAAAAAATAATGTACTCTCATTCAACAGATGTCTGTCCCTCCTTTCTGCGTCCCTGCTCTTGCAATTATCTTCTTGAAGACATATGGGGAGGAGCACAGGCCAGACATTCATTGAATTGACTCACTTATTAACCATTCATTATCTTTTGTAAGAATGAGCGAGTTTACTGGCTTCTGCCTGAACAAGAGTTTTCTGAGCAGATTCTGCAAGTCAGCATTTTCTGAGGCTGAAAAGAGCCTGAAAGATGAGAAAAGTGCTGTCTGCCTCCATTGCTTCCCCCACAATCTGCTGCTTACTCTGAGTAGTCAGGGTAGCCAAGATGTGGCTTGTGTCTTGGCACAGGCTTTGTGCATGCAGAACATTTTAACTTCTGTCATGGTAGAGGACTGTGTTCTAACAAGCTGGTTGAAGCTTATGCTTCAGCTTGTCATGGTATGTTTATTTAAAGGCTTAACAGCTTGCCATGGTTTCACTTGATGTTATTGCTAATAGGAAGTGTTTTGTTTTGACTCTTTTTCCTTCCTGACTTAGGGTCCTTCTTGCATCACGGCCATCCCCAGACATCTCAGTGCACCTCCCTTCCCTCTCTTTCTGCAGTTACATCCATGCGACCAAAGAGTCAGCACTGTGATCAGAACAGCTAAAACCAAACTCTAACTGTATATCCCAAGGCCAAAATGATTGCAGCCTGGCTCAAAGTAGAGCCAGAATGATTTGAAATCTTCTGGTTGGGGGAATTTTTCACCTATCAAAATGTCCTTTAAACCTCAGTAATATATAAACTGAAAAGGGATATACATATAAAAATTATTTTTGTGACAAACTCTGGTGGAAAATGCTTGAGAAATATTACAGAGAGGTTTAATTTGTCATTTCAGGTACAATAATGTCATTTATGATTATCTCAAAATGAAACATTTTACAGAAAATAGAAATAAAATGTACATGTTTCTAAGGGGAAAAAAAAAAAAAAGAGGAAGAATG
>VXAV01006553.1:153807-169546 GCA_013399715.1 Alectura lathami
AAAAAAAAAAAAACATGAAGAGAGAGAGAGAGAAGAAAAGGAAAAATACCTCTCAGCCCAATTAAAATTAAATGCTGGAAAAGTCTTTAAAATGCTCTTTGGCTCGCGGTACCTTTAAAACTTTGCACTGGATGTTAGTTTCTTTTGTTTTTGCTTTCAGCCTGTTTTGGCCAGCTGTTGGGCACTCCTGCGCTCTGCCATAGCAAAACAGATGCAGAGCGTAGATCGCATGGACTGCTCCCGATGAATGAAAGCAGCCATGGTCATTAATCCTGCCTATAAGTTCCTTGGCTTTTTTTTCAGAACAAGAGTTTAAAAAAAAAAAAAAAAAAATAAGAAACATGTCTAAAAAGTGTGAGAAAAAGATCAAGCAGGCTGCTGTGAGCTTTGAAGCATAAAAAATAGAGGGAAAAAAAAAAGAAGCTTTTATTGTCAGGAAATGGCAAATACCTAGCTCAGTTTAACAATTCTGTCTGGCTGCTAGATAGGGAAGTAATGCCTTTGGCAGTACATAAACTCTTGTTTTCTTGCCCTTTGTCTTCCGGTGTAAAACACTGCTGAAAAATTCACCTGTCCATTGCAAAGTTAAACTACTGGCTTTAACACAGTTGCATGGGAATTTCGGTTTATTAATGAATACAACATACCCTCTTTGATTTGAATGCTTTCAGAGTGCTGAAAAGATTCAAAAGGCATCGCTTCCTGCACCAGCGGCATGCCTTTATACATCTCAGTGGTTCACCCCTACCCAGCTGCTATATCTCATTAACAAGCGTTTGGCCATCGCAGCAAACTTTGCCGTGCTGACACTTGAAAGGCCCAGGCAGGCGCTGGCAGGCTATCAGCTATGGCAACAGGAAACTGCCCCCAGACAACACTGAGAAAACAGCAGCTGCAAAAGCCAAAAGCAAAAGGGGATGGAGAGAGAACTAGGTGTTTCCAGGCTGTACTGTTTTCCATATGGACTGTTTGTGCAGCGGAGCCATGCCAAGGGAGGGGAGGAGAAGAAAAAAGAAGGGGAAAAAAAAAAAAAAAAAGGTCTAATAATGAGGTTGATATAAGCTGGGTACACCCCAGGGCATTAAATACTTTTTTTTTTTTGTTACATTTTAATGGCTTCCTAAAGTCTATTTTCATGCAAATAAAAGCCTGCCTGACTCAGGCACTCACAAAAGCCAGGCCTGAGGCCTATGGGTTTGCCAGGCTCCCCAAGCCATCCATTTGGAGTGACTGTGGCCTGGCTCCCCTCCCCACAAGTACACCTTATGGCTGTCCCCTTCCCTGCAGCAGGTTGGCTCCACGGGCATGCTGGATGCTTTAACTCCCGGGACCTCACATTGTATTTCCAGATGTATTTCCAACATAACTACAGTTTCAGTCCACAGCCCTGAAACAGTCCCAGCTTCCTAAGTTTGGCTGGAGGGGTGAGGACAAAGCTCCTAGGCCAAAATAGGGACTCACTATGTGAAGAACATCAGCTTTGCTGCTGCCCTGCCCAGCAAAGCCATCTCTGAAGCAGCCAGAGAGGTCACGTGCACACCTCTCGCGTGGTAGCTCTTCAGCCACAGCAAGTGCATGGCAGGCAAGGACAGGCTGCTCCAAAGATATCCACAGGGGGCAAAGAAATCCCTATTTGAGGCATTTTTAACTTTAGCCTGGGGCAAACTTTGTGAGCTACATTAAGTAGAGCATTTTTTTTAAGCAAATTTATACAAGACAGAGAGCTACTGGGACCAGAGGTGGGGAGAGGAATGGGATGAATACTTTTATTCCTGTAGACTGGGATAAATGAAGCTCATTGGTAATTGATTACAAATTGATGAAGCTATAACGGAACGCTGAAATCTGAGCTCTCAAATGAGGATATTGTACTGATATTTTTTGTATGTAAAGCAAAATAAATCCTGGATGCAGAATTTCTCCTATTACTCCATACTGGCATTGGTGTTCCCAAGGGCAGACTGAGAGCACGCACCAGGGTAACTAAAACTGTGAGTACTCTTTCTGCAAACATCTGCAGCAAATCTTCAAATAACAATGGTGAAAGTCATGTAACAACAATGTAAACAACAGCGACAGAAGGCAAACTGTCATAGGCTCAAGACTCAACACTACCGTAACATTTTCGATGGACTGGAAAAAACCTCTCAAATATTTTTTTTAATAAGGATCTGTCATTATTTTTCCAGTGGTTCAAATGTAGCACTAACCATTGCCATGTTTCTTCCTTCTGCTCCTTCAGGGGTTTTGCAGCTGTGAGAGGCTTGCTGGCGGATGTTTGGATAATCCAAGTTTGTATTTTACATTTACAGGTAGAAGTTGTATACACTACCACTGTTACAGAAAATGGAAACTATTTGCTCCAGCCTCATGCGTGTCAAGCTCCATGGTTTATACTAAAAGTGGATTTTATAGCCTGTTGTGTACACTGTGCGTTTCCTGTGCCAAGGAACCACAAGACAGAAAACCTGCAACCTGTGAAGTTCCCTTTCCTCAGACCTCAGCGCAGCATCATCGTTGATGGTTTCCAGCATGGCAGTGCACAATTCCAGCTCTCTAATATGTGGTTCGGCTACGGTGTGACTCAGGAGGTGATTCAGTAGGTGGCAAGCTTCCCTCTGTCAATATTGAATTTATGCCCCAAGTACTATCTTTCCGATGGGATGCAAGAGCAATGTGGTGACTGGTTACTGTTGTTCAAGATCCCATGGCAGTTAATTTTTGCATGGGTGGAAATATTAACTCTTGGGTGCCAGCCAGGTTTCAGTTTGGAGGAATACATTTGCTTAAGCTTTCCTTTCCTGTCCTTACACTGTTTTGTAACCTTACTCTTCCTGATGGCTTCTTTCCACTTGACACATGGCTGCATGCTCCAGTGTGGGAGATGATTTCTCTGGATCCAAACAACAGGGGATGGTGCTGGCATCCTGAGTTAAGCAGAAAGAAAAAATAGCAGGACTGACATTAATCCCCATTATTAGGTGTTCACTCACCCTTTGCTCAAAAGTACAACCACCTAGAGATGTTTGAGTCCTGGATTCTCACATGCTACCTGTTGGCAAAAGAGCATGCAAGCAACAGAGTAGGGCAAATGCAGACTTACTGTGCAGCTTATTATCACAATGCAGGCCACTTAGAAGTGTCACTGAGTTCTAAAAAAGATACCTTGCTAATAAGAGCTGTGTGCTGCAAGAAACACTAAAATCCAGTTCTCCTGAGTTTCTCCTGGTTATGGAACCAGTAGAAACCACATTATTGTCCTATATTACTGCTGTAACATTGAGTGGATTCTGATATTCACAAAAGCCTTCCATACTTCAAATGTTTGCTAGCTGAGAAGTGACGCTCGTGGCAATTAAAATGAGCAATGCTAGTTCTGCAGCTGGCATGCCCCTGTAACAGAGCAGTTGGCTTCCACACTTTCATGTCAGGAGTATGTGGGTGTGCTTGCCTCATTGTGTAGTTCTTTCTCCGAACAATTTGTGAAGCTTCATAGGTATCTTTTCCCTCCCAATAGACACTTTTATGTTTTGGTGTGAGTTAACTGTCTGCACACAGACACAGCCTCTGCTCTCTACTATTGCTTGAGGAAGAATTGCAGGACTCTGTGACTTGCAAAACCGTATCCAGAATATATACAGGTGATTCATTATTTACTTGTCTTTTTTGACATCCAGGTAATAAATTACCAGTCTGATGAAATAGCAAAGAGAGAATTTGGTTTTGGGAAGCAACAAAATATTGCTTTGCTCTGGGAATGTAGAGAAAAACTGTGTATGAGTCCTGCTAGACAGAAACAGCAGTCTGGCTCACTCATCAGACAGTACAATTTTAAATTAATACACATGAAGACAACTGTATGAGAGGTAATTACTAGGAAATGAGAATATAATCAAATAGTTACCTTATTGTATAACTGTGATAAGCTACGGCTATGTCTGAAAAAGACACTGTAAAATAAAGAACAAAGATGTTTTTAGAGCTTATTTACAAAGTCACATTTTCTATAACTTGATGTCAAATATCACTCATTCTATAAAAGCTTATATATCTCAGATAATATCACATATTGTGTATGTTCTTAAGATCAAATCTGCTACTTTAATATGTGATGTAATGCAAGTATTCATATTAGGGCATCTTTTTTAAAACTCATCAAACTCATCAAAAAAAAAGTACATCTGACCTTGCATGTCTTCAGTGAAAATAAAATAATTTTCCATTTTATATTTGATCCTCATGCTAAAAAAAGAGTATTAAGGGATTACATTTTATTATTATTATTAGTGCTATTTTTTATATATTTTTTATATTTTATCTGGGGAAATCAAAAGGNATATTTTTTATATTTTATCTGGGGAAATCAAAAGGAGGTAGAATTTGAATTTAAAAATTCCATCACTTCAATATTATCTAACTTTCAGAAACATTGACAACGCAAAACAAAAGTGTGGCCCTATCAAATAAAACCTATAATAATTTCTGGAATTATATTTCAAGTGGAAGCTTTGCTCCAAGGCAACTTTTCGATTTCTTTCTTAGGGTCAAATGAAACTATGAAAGAAAAGCTAACATTCCCCTAACTACAAGAACACCACTGAATATTTTTCTAATGAAATCCTCAAATCACAAATATATTTTAAAGGAAGCAAGTTTTGAAATAGTATGGAAGTTTTCTGGGTTTCTTTGTGTGAGCATCTAAGGCTATTTCTGGTAAACAAAATGACTAGGCACTGATCCACAAAGCACACAAACATTTACACAATTTCCAGTTCATGAAAAGTGCCATGAAAATTAATTATAGGCATATTTATTTGAGGCATATTTATTTGAAAGGTTTCTTCGTGTTCTGCTTCAGGAAACGACAGATTTGAAATTGAGAAAAGTGCCATAAAATGGGTTTCTTAAGCTTGATCAGGTTCAGTGGAGATCATAAACCACTGTAAAAGCCTGGATACTTTCAGTCCTGTGCCTTTGCAAAGATCCTGTGAATGTTTTCTATCATTGCTGTCAGATGTGATTTTCTCTGCCGCTGCAGATGTGGACAACAGATTTACTGTTACAAGTAATACACAGTAAATTCCTGACACAGAGGCATTTAGTGCCACTGCCAGATGTCTCATTTTAATAATACATTTGTATATCCTAGTGCTAAAGGGACAATTAAGCTGTGAACAATAAAGATAAAATCAGTGGAGGACAGGTATTACCACTTTATTGTTGTAGTCAATCTACAGGGCTCAATAAAATGAATGAATTCAGTTTTGGTTTTGTGTTGTTACAACAGGATTACTATCATCTAGGTCTCATTCAACAAATAGTGGATAGCCACATGTCTTTATTACAGCTGTCTGCATGGGAAGAAGGTTGTCTGTTGTTCCATTTCTCCCTGACAGTTTGAATGCAGAATTATCTGTCAGCTCCAGGATGCATTAGACAAATGCATTATCGTTTCCATCCTCAACAAATTAGTCATGTTGAGAGATCCGCAGGCTGGGCACTGCCAGTTTGTTATCTGTGCAATTGCCTAGGAAACACTGCCTGACCTTGTGAAGGGCTTATCTGTCTGCTACAGGTACAGGAAAACAGCGTGATGAAGTTTTAATGCTTACCCTCTTTCTATCTTTCACTCAGCCAGAATTCTTTAACTGGTTTTCTTTAGGTTTCAAGTAGCAAGGCTTTCTTCCAGTACTAAGGAAGGGTTCTCAATAAATGCCTCAACCCCAAATAGAGAGAGGGAGACAGAGTGCAGGTCTGAATTGTACCTGTATTTAAAATTGGTGGGATCGTGCAGATACTTCTGCAGCAAAATAGCAAAAAGTCCCTAGTGTTTACTGTAACACTGAGTCAAGACCTGACCTTTTCAGAAATTCATTGTTTGAACTGAGGGAGAGATTCTGATATTGCTACTTATTGTTCTGTATTTATCCTTATGGTTCTTTCAAAGATACACCAGGCTTTTATGCTTAGATTTTAATATAAAGAGGTGGATGGACTATTGCAAATGGAACAGAGAAGAAACAAAGGGGTTTCCAAGATGAGTCTTCCCTATAATCTTATTGGTTTACATAAGGCTCCCTTCTGGCCTTAGAAAATCAACTCTTTTACCTCATCCAAAGAGGTCATATAATTTCTTTCAGTTAACTCCTACATTGAAATCTACAGCATGCTTTTAGATAAAGTATATATTCCAGAAATATATGCCCATGTTTCTGTCGATGGTTAATCGCAGTGAAAAAAGAAAGAAACGAAGATCTGTATTGAAGTTTGAAACTGATTGGCTTTGACTCTTGGCCTTCACTTCGCATAATGCCAAAATGAGCAGTCGCATGGGCCCAAACTGCCCTTGTTCAGACTTACAGGAACCTGGAGAATGGTTAACAAAAGGTAGTGGTAGGCAGCGAGCACCAGATGGTTGTTTGCAATTGTGGCAATTGTCTGAAATCACCAGTAACAGAATGTGATGTAGCCTGTTTCCATTTCCCACTTTCTGGATTACATAGGCCATGTTCTTGCTGAAGAAGTGAGCTGGGTGGTGAAACAGAATCATAGAATCATCCGAGTTGGAAGGGACCTCTAAAGGCCATCTAGTCCAGCTCCCCTGCTGTGAACAGGGACACCTACAGCTGGATCAGGTCGCCCAGAGCCCTGTCCAGCCTGACCTTGAAGGTCTCAGGGACGAGGCATCCACCACCTCTCTGGGCAACCTGTGCCAAGTGCTTCACCACCCTTAGCGTAAAAAACCTTTTTCCTTATATCTAGTCTAAATCTCCCCTCTTTCAGTTTGAAACCATTTCCCCTAGTCCTATCACAACAGACCCTGCTAATGAGTCTGTCCCCTTCTTTCTTGTGGCCCCCTTTTAGATATTGAAAGGCTGCTACCAGGTCTCCCCAGAGTCTTCTCTTCTCAAGGCTGAACAGCCCCAACTCTCTCAGCCTGTCCTCACCGGGGAGGTGTTCCATCCCTTGGATCATTTTTGTGGCCCTCCTCTGGATGCACTCCAACAGGTCCATGTCCTGTACTGAGGACTCCACATCTGGACGCAGCACTCCAGGTGGGGTCTCACCAGCACACAGTAGAGGGGCAGGATCACCTCCCTTGCCCTGCAGGCCACGCTTCTTTGGATGCAGCCCAGGATGCAGTTGGCTTTCTGGGCTGCAAGGGCACACTGCTGGCTCATGTCCAGCTTCTCATCCACCAGTACCACCAAGTCCCTTTTGTCAGGGCTCTGCTCAATCCTTTCATCCCCCAGCTTGTATTGACAGCATGGGATTGCCGTGACCCAGGTGCAAGACCTTGCATTTCTCTTTGTTGAAGCTCATGAAGTTAGCCTGGGCCCACTGCTCCAGCCTGTCTATGTCTCTCTGGATGACTTTCCATTCCTCAGGTGTGTTGACCACACCACACAGCTTGGTGTCATCCGCAAACCTGCTGAGGGTGCACTCAATCCCACTGTCGATGTCATTGATGAAGATATTGAAGAGTATCGGTCCCAGAACAGACATCTGAGGGACACCACCCGTCACTGATCTGCATCCAGACTTTGAGCCATTGACCACCATCCCACAGTCCTGTGCCCCAGCAACTCTGGGCTGCACAGTGGGATTGGAGGTGGCTTTGTGTTCAGTTTAGGTAGAAAACACATGCAAAGGTGAGGAATGAGCCCTGGCATCTTCCAGTAGGCCCACCATGCTGAGTGATGGGAAACCAGGACAGTGGCCTGCATCTGCCTTCACTTTAAACATACTTCTTGTGACACAGGGGAGACAGGAAAGAGGTATAAAAACTACATGCTCATAAGATTTGTTTCTGAGGATGCTGGTTGGAGAATCTCACTTTTTTCAGAGCCATAGTAACATAATTCAGTATACATTATAGCTTTCTACTGTAGGGTCTCCCTAAATTCTGCTTTGAAGCAAGCATGCATGACTGCAATCAATCTGGATCACAAGCTTTAGTAAATTCAATTTACAAACGTCCCTCTTCAAACTACCCCTCCTTCCCTAGTAAAAATGAGACAGCATGTAGACAGACAGTTTTAAGAATTATCCCCTGGGCCCTGCTAAAGAAACCAATTCATAGATGCTCATGTGTTAACCACATGTGTGTCACTTTGCCAGTAAGTACTTAGAAGTTAATGGTGATGGGGTAACGAAAATAGCTAAAGCCATGGAAGGCCACTCAAAAGCATGCAAACTTTTGGAAAAATAATTAATCAATTAACAAGCCACTGGGCTATCAACATGGTGTATTTCAGTAAGAAAAACTGTTAACAGTCCTGCCAAGCCATTCTTAGCAATTCGTAGCTTTCTTCAGTCACATCCTCCTCCTCCCCCCAATTCCATTTTCCCTTGCAAAGAGTGCAGTCTGGTTGCCAAATTGCTTGCCTGATTTCAGCAGTCCAGAAAGTGTCCCTGACATAAATCAACCTGTTCTGGAGACATGTCCCTTCAGCTGGGTCTGGCAGATTCAAAATGAAAAGGGAAGAGACAATGGTAGAGTCAGACAGTCCTCCAGAAAGCACATTAGCTGAGAGCTAATAGCTGATTAGTAAAATCCTCCCATCATTTAAAGATGCATTTTCCTCAGTGATGAAAATCAGGTCTGCTAGACCTCAAGTCAATGTCTGCTCTTCTAGATCAGTTCCAGGGTAGTAGGTTTATGTTGCAATTAGCATGGGCTTTGCAGTTTGATTAGGCATACATGCAAGATAGTTTTAATGTCAGAGCTTGGACAAGACTCAGTAGTGTGGCTGCAGCAAAATAAATAAATAAATAAATAAATAAATACATAAACGCAGAAGCACACCCAAGCTGAATTCTATGCTGCTGTTAGGGTCCAGTCAAACTAATGAACCCTGGATGAGGCTGTAGCAGAGCACAGAGCATAGACTTCACAGTTGCTCTCTGCAGCTATTTCAATATTACCTTTGAGTTGTAAGGCAAGAAGTATCACCTTCCTTGGTGTACTCCTCCCAAGAGTGTGTTGACATTCTGCCTTTCTTTTCCTCTATAAGACAAAAAGAGTGTCATTGTAGAATTTGCATTATGTGATCTGTGATTTTCCCAAGTCTTGAGAATGACATTTTTTTGCATTTGATTACTGGTAACTACTGCATCCTATGTAATTTAAAATCTGCCAAGTAGCTCTATGAGCTGATTTTTTTTTTTTTAAATGCTGGGATGCAAGGATGTACAATTAAAAGATAAGATGAAAGTAGATAAGTATTCAGGGTGAAATATAGAATTTTAAATAACATTTACAAATAATTAATTTGCATTTTTTATTCCATTTTACTATTAGATTTTAAATTACTTTTTAAAAAGTAAAATTAGTTATCATTATAGTTTCCCCTAGGAAAGACTTCAAATGCAAACAATGTTCTCTTTAAACTATGACTATGTGGTCTTGATTAATTTTTTTCTTCTTTGTCTTGTTTTAACAATATGAACTATATATTATAAATAAAATATTTTATCTCTACTGCAATTTATTAGAAATCTTTTATTGGTTGAAAATATTTTAATGTTCTCTGGTGCATTTGATTAAAAATAACAAGCATAAATTGTACTGCAATGTGTATCCTGATAGCAGAATATTTATGTGCATCTCTGGAATACATACATATACAAAAGAAAAGAAGACTATACAAGAGATAAAAACATCCCTCCTTTTCACAGAAGAACGTTTACCAATGTCTTCCAGAAAACTGTTTCCATAGAAGGTGATTACCTTACGACATGAACCTTCCTAAGTCTTGTGATATGTCCTTTTTTTTTTTTTGTTTGTTTCCTCAAAAGCTTTTATTGTCAGAGCAAGGTTAAGATTTTCGTTAAAAATCTTATCATTGGCTGCTGACAGCCTGTAGAAATGTATCATTTAAATCTGCTTGACTTTTCTAGTAACCTGAACCTAAATGTGCACACTGCAGAAGCTGAAAACAGCACCTTCTCAATGCTCACGTAAACGCATGTCCTCATGTATTTCCAAGGTGTTCTCTGACTGTGCAACCATACTGATAAACAGAAGGGAGACCGTGCTCCCCTCAAGCACTGGATCCCCTAATGTCCATGTTGCTTAACTACCACTTCATTCCTTGACTCTGTTTAAGAGTGCCCCAAATACTGCCGCGGTGACAAAGCTGGGGAGTGGCTGAAGATAGTTTATTTCAGAGATCATTCTCAAGAGGCAGCCTGGACATGACTGTACCAGTCTAGACTGAATCTAACCTGAACAATCCTTCAGCAGCATCCCAATCCTCAAACACTCTTTAGGCCTTCATGGCATCCACTAAGGAAGGTAATAAATAAGCTGCCTCTCTGGCAGCTGTGAAACACACCCTGTACTAGTTCAGACACTTGTAACTGGAACAAAACATGCAGTGAATAACAAGAACATCTCATGGCCTCATGGTACTGATGACAACTCTGGGCCAACTACTATATAGTCTGGGCGTGGTGAGCCAGCTCAAGGTGTCACTAGAGATGAGCCAGGCAGACCTGGGGTCAGTTTCAGTTTCCAAATGGTATGCTAGACTTCAGAAAATGGAGCTTCTGTGTTTATATTCAATTGAACTAAAACATTATTTTTCATTATGCCAATTTCCCTGAGCAGCTCAGGCAGATCTCTTTTACTAGATCATTAATAATTTGAGTGATAATCAGATATAAGTTGATTTTAACTGTTTGTTCTAAGTCCCTGGGGATTAGAATACCTGCATGTTTTAATGCCTTTGGGGACCACTGAAAATCCCACTGACTAAGCAATCTGTGGTATGTTTGTTCAGTTAATCCTAACAGCTCAAACTTGTTCCAATTAATTTTATACCCACACAACTGCTTAAACCTTTCAATGTATTCTGACAATTTGTGTGAAGATCTTCACAGATCACTTCAAAATAAAATAGATGTGCTGTCTACCTATAACATAGGTGTTGTTCTCTATTAGTTTCTAAGGAACTTCACAGGTGTGTGGTTGCAGAGCACACCTATGCAGTTTCTGCGTGTAAAACAAGCAGAAGGGATAAAGGAGCATAAGAAGCACTCCTACTTTTTCCTCCATATCCTGAAAATTGATCCAAATTATGATTATCTATGACCTTGTTAGAACAACATTTTTTTGTTTTTAAATTTGCACTTGCTTTAAATGTTGCCATCTCAATTTCAGTATAGAGTGCTTTTTTATGGAGTTTGAACAGAACTCCAGCTTTACTGGGCAGAAGAGTCTTAAAGTTTGTGGAACATTTCTCTGTACACTAAAAGAACTAGCATTTGAGTTTGGGCTTAGCTTCCACACATGAAGGATTCTACTGGAATTGGTGGGATTTAATCTATGTTTAAAGGTACATATACCAATCTCTACGTACACATAACAGCTAGTTGGTTTCAGAACCCAGATTACGCTCAGAGCAGTCCTAAGGGCTATTCTTACTGGGAGACTTTAGAAGGAAACACCTACCTACTACTCAGTTTTCCTCCAAGGCCAGCTTGGAGCTGGGATTGTGGCTAGGAAGCATTTTAACACAGGCTGCTTTGGTCTCTAGGGCTAATAAAGAATAGACAGACCTACAACAGAGACAGACAACTTCCCCTCCCTTCCTTGTTTATAGGGCCATCTGGAATCTCTCGGAGTACTATCAGATGAAATGCACCTGGAGGCCATTCCTGGGCTAATGGCCTTCAGCAGGTTACTCAGGAAAAGACAAGGAACCTAAATATAAGCAGTGTTCTGGCTTGGCCCTTGGAAGAAGTTTTCATTCAGCTTAGGTGATTCCATACAGAATGTGGGAAAAAAAAAAAAAAAAAAAGAGAGAAGAAAATAGGCAAAAATCTCCAAAGAGATCATTTGCTCTCAAGTATTCTGCTGTTCTCTCCTGCATGCCCCAGCTCACCTGCCACCCTAAGGCCATCTACCTCAAAACACAGGTTCTCACCATCTTTATTACTGGCTTGATCCTTGCAGGCACCATTTTCTAACTCAGCTCTCCAAACCAGAGGTTGCTGAAGTCTACAAAATCAGCAGGTGTTTAGGCAATATAGCCATTTTGCAGGTATTTAGAAGAAGTAAACTATGACCGTGACTGAGGTGGAATGGCTGAACTGGGGGAGGCTAGGACATTCCTGCTGCAGTTTACAGTTCAGTCCATTATTTTAGACTGCTGGCTTTCACTTGCTCCACATTGCTCATCCCTCTGGTTTAAATCTATCAGAATATGTTGGCAGAAAACATCTGTGGTTATCGTGCCGCTATTGGCTCTTGGCAAGGTTGTGAGCTGCCCACTAACCACCTTCCAATGAATGTCCTTCGTGACCTGAGCCCTCTCTGGAACTGCTGGAAATTCTGGAAACAGTGCAGTCTGGTTATCCACAGGAGAGGTGGTGGGGAACACCACCATCTGCACTGCTGCCAGCGCTCATTCTGGGGCAACATTAACCCTCATGTCATTAAAAATTCACAGATAGGTAGTTGCTGGGTAAACAACATTTGGTCCTTTAAGCCAAAAGGCCAAGCTACAGTAGCAGCCTGTCAGACCCTTTAGACAAAGGTTTGTGTAAGCAAAGGCTGAGGTTTTCCTCAATGCCAAGCATATCCAGTACCTGATCTATCCCTCTTGCACAGGAAAAGCAGTGATCACCGCTCTGCACGCAGCCAGAAATGGACCCAGCAACATCCTATTTGCCTTTGGTCGAGGAGGGAGGAAACTGGAGAGCAGAATGGTCTCCTACACTGCATCTCTTAGGCAACTCACCTACTCAAACAGGAGTATCAGCTAACTTCACTGGTGGATGGCTGGTGGCTTGCTGTCTGGTGATGAAGGCTGAGCTGCCTGCTGAGCTAGGGCTTTGGCAACCAAGAGGAGGCTGGGAGAATCTGTTGGGCTGGACACTGACGTAATTATGAAAGAAAGGGCTGCACATCACACCAGTGCCACTGAATTTGATGGAGTACTATGTCCAGCAGCAGGAGTTTCCAAGGACATGGGTGATGACAGCAGCCTGCAGAAATTTATCAACAGGTCATTCCCAGGCCACCTGGAAAGGTCCACTGGAGGAAACTGGTAGGAGTGGGTGCACCTGAGCTATCATTTCCATTCAGAACACCTTCAAAAATCATCCCAAAAAGCTCAGTAGTGTAAATGGGGAACTCATCGCTCATGCTAGGAGCTGCGCCAGTGCCCCAAGACAATTTGTGTAAGCACTCTCCAGAGCAAGGAAGGGGTTCATAGTTTCTCTCAGATATTCAGCCAACTTACAGATACTGTGCAGAGAAAAATACAACAGTGACCAAAATGACTGGAAGCAAGAAGTTAGCACTGGCTGCCAATCCAAACTCTTCCTGCTAGACATTTCTCTGCTGCTTTTTCTACCCTCAGAGCAAGCAAATAAAACAGTGTTGTTGACAGCTGCACAAAAAACAAAAGGCTGGGGAAAAGCTGACTGGCAGCCCTCCTTACCTCCTTCACAGAGGGAGGGCGGGAGCGGGGGAGCTCCCACCGGGGATGAACGCGGCGGTTTGGAGAGCGAATGCAGGGCTGGGAGAGGGCCGACAGGAAGCGAGAGCTGACCATCTCCCTGCCCAGCACAAACACATACAGACTTAACCTACAGCTGAACTTTTGCCCTTGAGTGACCAGTGCCATTAGGACGCGGGTCAAAAGGTTGCAGGGTGACAGAAAATGGAACTTTATTGAATGAGAGAGAAAATGAAAAAATTCCTTTGTTTGCTTAACTCCGTGTGGTTTGTATAGCCACTGTGATCCCATAATGGAGTCCAGAGTGAAAAAGTAACTTGATTTATCACATGCAAAGGAAAAAAAAAGGGGGGTGAGGAGGGGGAGAGGAGGAATTCACTAAGGGAATAACTAAAAAAATAAAATAAAATAAAATAAAATAAAATAAAATAAAATAAAATAAAATAAAATAAAATAAAATACCTGCATCCCTAAAACATTAGAATAAATGCAACTTTTATCAATACAAGCCCATTTATATTATTGGGTAGAGATGCAGAGAAAGAATTTTCACTCCTTAGGAACAAATGTATATTTAGGACACCAGTGTATATATCAATATATATTAAGGACACCAGTGATGCCTGTTAAAAGAATATTCTTCCAGTTTGAGTAAGGAAAAATGCACATGTATGATCATCTGTCTGAAAAATATTTTGGTTGTATTTGGTTTGTATTTGTGTGCAAGAAATTTTTATGTGTAAACCAGCTGCATTTATATGCAGATACAAACCCCCAGATATTTAAAATCAGTTTGAAGGTGAAAACATCTGCAGATAGGTAGGGAGAAAAAGGGTACAACTCATTGGACTCTGACTAAAACTGGAGATTCCAAATTAGTTCTGTTAAAGATAATCTGAAATCTCAGCACATTTGGCATGCCTAGTATTCTCATCATTTATTGACAAAACGTGGTTCAACACTAAAGATACGATTGTCTAAATTCAAACATTTTAGAATGCTGCTATTACTCCATGGATTTTAGTTGTGACATATTCTGAATTACGTCCACAGAGTTATAAGGGCTAATGTGCTAATTATGAGCTATCTTTCTAGTGAGATAGAAAACAGTAGAGCACAAGTAATCTAACAAAGTCCAAAAATATGCCAGATAGACATTTTCAGAGTGTTCAGATATTCACAGAAAGATCTAAATAAAAGATCTGTCAAAGATAAGCCCTTAATGAATTTAATATTTCATGATCTGGCTTTCAGGGCCCTAAGGAGCAAACTTTGCCACTTGTGTACATGTAAAAGTGTTGTGAATGTGATGATTAGTACAGTCCTCTGTGTCTGCTGTCATGCATAAATAATGCTTGAGGGGCACGAGTCTGAAAAGCCAGTTGGTATGAGCAGGGTATCAGAAGCTTCCAGATGAGCTCCTACATCTCCCACGACTCTTCCCCCTTCCTTTCCAGCACCCTCCTTCTCTCTCTCTCCCCTTTTAGTCAGTCACCCAATGACCTGCATGGCTGCAACAATTACATCTATGTACTCAGTGTGCCCCACAACCTCTCTTTTTTGATCACTGTGAACAACTAAACCATCTGACCCACCACTTAGCTCCAGAGAGTGACATCCTTTACAGATCATGTCTCTAGGCGTCCTAATTTCCAGAACATATCTTTGTCTTGCTAATTGTGTCACAAGCGTAGACCTTTTTTTCTCATCTGTAGAGCTAAAACTCTTGGTCAGACTAATTATGGGTGTTGCAGTCACCTATCTCAGTTATTGCAGTATCCTGTGTTTTTACTCCTGACAGATGCAGCCATGTACTATTTAAATCTACATGAAATGCTGCAGTCAAGATGGTTATCCGGTTCCATTTCCCTGAGTCTCTCATATTGCTGTCTCTTTGCAATGTCCTACTTCTTCAGTGTAACAAATGCACTACTTGTCCTCCATTTCCACTAAAGCCACACTATAATCAGTACTAAAAGACTGACTGCTACCTCCATTTGGACTGTGAGATCCATCATCTTCTTTTCAAATTTCAGACATATATTTCCAATTTTTCATCTTTCTTTCCACTCAGTTTTGGGAAGAAGTCTCCGTAAACATTTTTACAAAACTGCTTCGCTGTCCGACCTCAGAAAGCTTACTTCATTGACTAGTTTCCTTCAGGTTTTCCATCAGGGTGTCTTATTTCACATAGTATAAGCA
Organism: Alectura lathami; assembly: GCA_013399715.1. NCBI lineage: Eukaryota > Metazoa > Chordata > Aves > Galliformes > Megapodiidae > Alectura > Alectura lathami. Next base: position 169,482 of record VXAV01006553.1, read on the forward strand.
TTTGGACCCCTGAAATCTTCTTTTTTTTTTTTTCTTTTTTTTTTTTTTTTTTTTTTTTTTTTTCT
>VXAV01006553.1:169608-184278 GCA_013399715.1 Alectura lathami
CTCATTATCACAGTGTCTAAAGTAATGTGTTCCTAATTTCATTTTGCTTGAGTGCTGCAAATTGTAATTATTAATAATAAACTTCTTGGTCACACAAAGCTAAACCAAGAGTTACTCCATTGACTCTAAGTAGGAATAGCCTGAGTTTTTAAGGGTAGAGAACAAAATTTTCTCCTCACTTTGTGTTTTCTGTTCACCTTCAGAAACTAAGTAATTACCATATATATCCCCTTCCACCCCCAAAGATTGTAGAAAATGTGTCTTTAAGAAAAATGCAAAAAAAAAAAAAAACAACTGTGTATAATGAAGTGTATTTCACATCTGATATTATGAATGAACTTTGAGGCTGTGAATTAAATGCCTATGAAATTCCTTAAAACACTGTTTTTAAAAATAATCTTTTTCTACATGAAATCTTGACAATGCTGTTTCTTTTTTCATTCTCTCTGTTTTCTTTTCACAGACATAGTTAGACACATCATAGGCTACTGGCTTGCAACACGTCTCTTTGAAAACAATGAAAGCTGCTTTTAAAATCATGGAAAGAATCTGAAGGAAATATTTTATATTTTGTAATGCAAACTTGCTTCTGGTCTAAGATTCTTTATGCCAAGTTTCAGTGAATTCTTCCAAGTTATACACTTCCTCTGACAATTTTTTAGTACTACCAGACAATTTGGCTACATGGTATTGTTATTGAAATGCTAAAAGGAAAACTCAACAACTCATTATATTGGGAAACTAGTGGCAGTAGACAGTTATTATGATTTTAGTGTTGACTCTGTTCAGCAGGTATTAACATGTTTGGAAAAAACGGGAAAAAAGATAGTAATAAATGCTAGAGTTTTTATTTTTTTTGTGGATGGATGAATGATTACTCTTCAACACACTGCCAGAGATGATAAGTATCTTCTGGAAAGCATTGTTCAAAGCAGAGATATTTTGGGAGTAGAGGTATTGTGCATTGTACACTGTGTGCCAGCCTTTTGGGAGGTCATGTCAGATTGGTGAAAGAAATTAAAAAAAAAAAAATCAACAACAAAAAAAGCAACTGTATTTCATCATCTTCACCTACTCACTAGGAATCTGATGCATGGAAAATATGAATCTAGTAATTAAACTTGCCTTTCTCAACAATAATGTTTGCTAGATAGCCAATATATTCTGTACCATGAGAGAAGGTTTCTGCAGCTGTTACAGAAGGGAATGTAAAAATTGTTGAAGACTGAATGGAATTATTCTGTAACCAAATAACACATTCTTGGACAAAGCATTTGTGGATGCCTCTTTTAACTGTGATGTGGAGTGTAGAGGGAGAGTAGGTGATTGACTTAGGCCAAGCAGATGATGCTATGTATAAAACTTGCAGGTGGTTGAAGTTATGAATCCCGCTCACAGANAGAAGGGAATGTAAAAATTGTTGAAGACTGAATGGAATTATTCTGTAACCAAATAACACATTCTTGGACAAAGCATTTGTGGATGCCTCTTTTAACTGCGATGTGGAGTGTAGAGGGAGAGTAGGTGATTGACTTAGGCCAAGCAGATGATGCTATGTATAAAACTTGCAGGTGGTTGAAGTTATGAATCCCGCTCACAGAAACTACCTGTGCTTGTTGTTTTGGAACTCCTCTTTGAGTGTGTAAAGAACCAGCCACTTCTAGTCAGTGCTGATAGTGTCATTGCTGTGGTCTTGATGTTGAATGTGGCAGAATCCATTTGTACAAAAGCAGGAAGATGATTCTATTTAATACTAAAAAGCCCTCTGTGACAAAAATGTGGATAATTTGCAAAAACAAATACCCTCCTGAAAAACAGAACAAAAATAGGTTAATTACTTTTCAGATATCTACAAGTGCCATGTGCAATCAGCCCATAGCTTCTCTGTAAAAACTGCCAGTGTGTTCTGGTAGCACTAGAGGAGGGCTAATGCTGGGAAATAACTAGGATGCTCCCTCATTTAACCCAGACCATAGAACAGCTGCCGGATATGAATGCCTTTCAGTCACCATCGATCAGGGATCGATTCAAACTAGTGACCTAGAAATAAATGGCTGCATATTGAAGAACAAATTTCCTATACCATTTTGTCTTCCATAATGAGAAATGCAACTGTCTGCCACATTTAACTTTCAACTGTCAAATACAAAAGAAATAGATGACCTCGAAAAATATAATGTGAAAAATCTCCAACACTTATGGCCTTTTTCCTGTGAAGTGTTTTTCATTTGTTTTTGTTTTTGTTTCTGGATGTGTCCTCAGTGAAGTTGGTAGTAAGGTATTTACAATATTAGGCAAATCCAGGAAAGTAATATATTGTTTTCCACACTTCTTCATTAAAACTTGCTTTAAAAATGGTTTCTCAGTCCTAAACTTCTTATGTTACATTCAAACCCGTGGGAAGGTTGTGCTTTCAGTTTCTAGGCTAGACTGCTTAGAGCTTAAATTCCAGTCCTTAACTTTGCAAGCACTCTCCGTGGCCTTGGCAAGATGTTTATATTTTCTCCATCTCAGTTTCCCACTTACAAATGGGGAAAAGTAATGTTTCCCTGTACTGGGAATATTTGAAAATTAGAATCACAGATAACTGAGAGTCACTCTGTTACACATAAATGAATGATCAAACCTTGACAATCTTGTAGGGCTGTTTTGGCTAGCTAATGTTTCCTTTGAAGGCTGAGTTGGAAATACAAGGCTGAAATATCACGTTTATGTATATCGTTTTCAAGCTTATGGTCCTTAGAGATAAAAACAAACAATACTCCTCTCTCCCCAACCACTGAGGAAAATGGGTCAATCGAAAATTATCACAATGACAGGTTTTTCCTTTCATTAGGATTACAAAATACTCAGCGTTAGTAACAATTGTAGAGATTTTTCTGACAGAATTAATTATTCTGAATGATTAGTTTGTTATGTTCCTTGCAGGCACCAAGTTTGGAAGAGGAAGTGCTTTGTCTTTCGATTAAAAATATCCAAACAGCTCTGTGGAATCATGACCTGAGAAACCAAAACAAGTCCTTAACCGTAGATAAATGAAGGTTGGCTGATCCCGGTTTGTAGAAAGCCAGAGGAAGCCCTCTGCTCTGACCCCGTGCCCTCTGGCATCACAGCTGGTGCATGAGCACAAAGACAACTTGGATGTAGATGCTGCTGTGGGCACTTTACACAGGCTAGATTGTAAATTTGTCCATTTATGAGTGTCCTGCGGGGGTTCCCACCAACTCAGAAGACAAAGCAATGGTTGAAGAAAACAAAGCATATCCATAAAAGCTCCTCTGATTGCCACTATTAATAAAATGGAGGCCATAAACAAATTTGGTGTGTACTGTTTCTTAAGTGGGGGAGCAGGAAAGCGGGGAATGCCTTCCCTGAATTGAATGGGGTGCATGTGCTACACAGGGCCAGTGGAGAAGGTGTATAATGCAATATGAAAAATGGATCTGGCTGCCAGAAGTGTTTTCCTTTACACTTTTTATTATGGGGCTGTGGACATGGATTTCATCCTCTCTCATATCTCAAATCCTCTTGGTAGAAGCTTGTAAGTTCTCATCAGCAGCACAAATAAAACAGATATATTGGGATTTCTAGGGTGTTTTTTTTTTTAGAAAAATTCAGAATCTGGAAGAATACTTTTGAAATTTTTGAAATATTCCTTGCACTTGTCAGCATGCTCTACAGAGATCCACCTTCATTTTCCTTCATCCTCTCTAGCATAAAGACAAAATTCTTATTTTTGACGCCAACACCTCTTTGAAGGAATAATACAAAATATTAGATGTGTTCCAAAAATCACAGCAGTGTTAAACAAATGACTCAATTTTTTGGGAATTATTTGTAGAAAAAGTGAAACTTCTCTTGAAATGTCAGACCTGGTGGTGCCTTCCAGTCCTGTGTACAACAAGACCAACTCACACAATGTTTTTGCTCCTAGACTGTAGAAGTTTACACATTTTCTTGGACTCACTGCACTGGTGTCCCACTTAAGGAGTTCTGCAAAGCACTGCAGAGGCTGGTAAAATGGGGAATGAGGATACCAAACAAGAGGCTTAGGTGAGGGTGATAATGCAGTAACCTCTACAGTTGTTGTTGATAAAATACTTTCTGTGTGACTGTGCATGTACCTGTTTTGCCATAGTCTGCACTGTGCTGCAGGTATCCATGTAGAAAACTTTACTGCTTCACAAAGCTGTGCTGTGAAGTTGTATGTATATATTGTTGACTGGGCAATGAAGACCCAAGGCAAAATACATTAAGTCTTAGTGGATGTTTCCAGAAAGTATGCAAGTCAAGCGGGTGGTAAAGAGTACATGTTGCCCAGCAGTGGGATCTCCAGTTAGGGGTAAAGACCTTTAGGACACCTGGGATCAGTCCCTGCCAACTGAGGTACACAGCAAATGCCAGAATCGCAGGATATGAGAACATGAAGATCATAGAATCATAGAATGGTTTGGGTTGGAAGGGACCTTAAAGATCACCTAGTTCCAACCCCCCTGCCATGGACAGGGACACCTCCCACTAGACCAGGTTGCTCAGAGCCCCATCCAGCCTGGCCCAGGGAGGGGGCATCCACAGCCTCTCTGGGCAACCTGTTCCAGTGTCTCACCACCCTCACAGGAAAGAACTTCTTCCTAATATCTAGCCTAAATCTCCCCTCTTCCAATTTGTGGTCATTACCCCTTGTCCTATTGCTACACGCCCTTCTAAAGCATCCCTCCCCAGCTCTCCTGTAGGCCCCCTTCAGGTACTGGAAGGCCACTATCAGGTCCCCCCGGAGCCTTCTCTTCTCCAGGCTGAAGAGCCCCAACTCTCTCAGCCTGCCTTCATAGGGGAGGTGCTCCAGCCCTCTGATCGTCTTTGTGGCCCTCCTCTGGACCCCCTCCAACAGCTCGATATCCTTCTTGTGTTGGGGGCCCCAGAACTGGAGGCAGTACTCCTGGTGGAGTTCTCATGAGAGCAGAGTAGAGTGGCAGAATCACCTCCCTCGCCCTGCAGGTCACACTTCTATTGATGCAGCCCAGGATGCGGTTGGCCTTCTGGGCCGCAAGTGCACATTATTGGCTCATGTTGAGTTTTTCATCAGCTGACACCCTCAAATCCTTCTCCTCAGAGCTGCTCTCCAGCCATTCTCCACCCAACCTGTATTTGTGCTTGGGATTGCCCCGACCCAGGTGCAATAAGTTGAGCTTGTTGAACTTCATGAGGTTGGCATGGGCCCACCTCTCAAGCCTGTCCAGGTCCCTCTGAATGTCATCCCTTCCCTCTAGCATGTCAGCGGCACCACACAGCTTGGTGTCGTCCCCAAACTTGCTGAGGGAGGACTCAATTCCACTGTCCATGTCGCCAACAAAGATGTTAAACAGCACTGGTCCCAGTACCGATCCCTGAGGGATGCCACTCGTCACCAGTCTCCATTTTAACATTGAGCCGTTGACCACAACTCTCTGGGTGAGACCATCCAGCCAGTTCCTTATCCAGCGACTGGTCCATCCATCAAACCCGTGCTTTTCCAATCTAGTGACCAGGATGTCATTCAGGACAGTGTCAAACTCTTTGTACAAGTCCAGGTAGATGACATCAGTTGCTTTTCCCTTATCCACTGATGCTGTTACTCCATCTTAAAAGGCCACCAAGTTTGTCAGGCACAGTTTGCCCTTGGTGAAGCCATGCTGGTTGCCACCAATCACCTCATCTTTGTTTTCTGTGTGCCTTAGTAGGTCCTTCAGAAGGATCTGCTCCACGATCTTGCCAGGCACAGAGATGAGACTGCCTGGTCTGAGTTTGCCGGATCTTACTTTTTTCCCTTTTTGAAAATGGGGTGATGTTTCCTCTTTTCCAGTCAGTGGGATCTTCACCAGCCTGCCATGACCTTTCATATACGATGGACAGTGTCTTGGCAACTTCATCCACCAGTTCCCTCAGGACCCGTGGATGGATCCCATCAGGTCCCATGGACTTGTGCATCTTCATGTTCTTTACATGGTCTTGAACCGGATCTTTGCTTACAGTGGGGAGATCTTCCTTCTCCCAGCTCTCGCCTTTGCTTTCTGCAACTTGGGCGGTGTCGTTAGAGCCCTTGCCTGTGAAGACTGAGGCAAAGAAGTCATTGAGCACCTCTGCTTTCTGCATAGTGCTCTTGACTAGGTCTCCAGTCTCCTTCCAGAGAGGATCCACAACTCCCCTAGGCTGCTGTAATTCTCTGTATTGAACTTGGATCCTTTTTCAGATAATTTTTTTTTAAGAGTTAGGAAAAACTTTAAACTGAAGAAAACTGGATAACTAACATGACAATTTGCTCCCCGGGGGACCAAGCATCAAACATAGCCAAGATGTCCATGTGGATTTTTTTCCCTTCACTTTAATTAGTGCCAGGTAAATTCTGTGTAGAAACCAGACACCTAGTTTAGCTGGAATTTATGGTCTGGAAAACACTAAGAAAAGTTAGTTTCCGTGTTTTACATCACATGGCCACACTCTAACATGCAGTAATGCTGACAGCAGTGCAGGAAATAGCCTGTAGAAACGCCCTTATTCTATTTCATTTGGAGCTCGTTTATTCTGAAACATCCAGTGACAAAATTATGGTGTGATTTTAACAGGAGTATGTGTCTAAACTCATACTCCTGCTTTTTCTGCAAATCCATGTTAGAAGATCTCATTTTTCTCCTCCCACACATGCACTCTCTGCCAGCTACACAAACAATGACATGTGTTCAGCCACATTGTAACTCTGTTGACATCATCAGGCTGCAACAGAGACAAATTTGGTCCAGTGAGGCAAATGGTATGAAATGGTTTGATTTTGCTCTTTTACACAAGGAAAATGCATCTGGAAACCTATCATACTTTCATGCTGACATACAGGAATGCCTTCGTCATTATCAGGTGATTGGTGTTCCTGCAAGTTCATGAGGTTTTTTGAAATAGTTAAATTGAAAATGCAGTGCATGATATTTTATTTTCTATTGCAATACAAATCTACAAGTTTTTTATTATTCTGTTTATGGTTATTTTTTTAGAATTATCAACACACGGGTTTGTTTTTTGTAAATGTCAGGCATTTCCTGTCTTCCTTCTGTTTTTAGGAACATTTGTTTTCACTTCCATGAGATATCTGATTCCATAAGTATTCCATATCATGACATTGAAAATGACAAGGTGTCATCTTCAAAAGTGCCTGAGTGCTTCTGGAGACTACATGCATTTTTAAAACTGGCTTCAGTAATGGCATTAATAGGATTTATGAACATAGAATAAAGAAGAACATATAATAAAGAAGTGGTGTCATTCAATGCAATAATGTCTTTTAGCTAGTTAAATGAAAGCAATACACTAAACCTTGAGCTAGGAAACTAACCTCATTCATGAATAGGAGGTGGTGGTGCCAGAGAATAAGATTTGTAGAACCCAACATGCTGTGCAGAGGCACACCTAAACAAACCAAACAGCAAAAGCTGTGGAAAAGATACATCTGAGATTGTCCTTTCTGTAGCTTTACCTGCATTCTTGACATATGTGCCTCTGAAATCAACATCTAGAGCCAAAATTCACATTGGACCCACGACAGGATCGTATGCAACTTTGAAAGAGCAAAGTGTGCTTTACTTGAAGGAAAGTTGACTCCCTGTTCCATATAGTGCAGTGGAACTGGAGGAGAGATTTCCTTGAAACAGGGTTGTTTTTTTTTTTTTTCTTTTCTGTCTGATTTATAACAGAAAATATAATAAAAAACGCTTTTCACGGAATCAAAAGTTCTTACATATTATAGCTAATAAGCAATTAACCATATTGTGAATTAAACCAGTTATCCAGGTTGTTCACAATAAGACCTGAATGACCAAGCTGTGATACTAGCAGATTTTTTTTCAGAGACCCTCAAAATGTGAAACACTGCTTTAAAATATGTTTCAGGACCAATATTTCAGATTCACCGGTAAACACTTTAGCAGGACCTGTTGTGATAGGGCTAGGGGAAATGGTTTTGAGTTGAGAGAGGGTGATTTAGAATCGATACGTGGAAAAGGTTTTTTACGCTAAGGGTGGTGAAGCGCTGGCACAGGTTGCCCAGAGAGGTGATGGAGTGCCCATCCCTGAAGACCTTCAAGGTCAGGCTGGACAGGGCTCTGGGCAACCTGATCCAGCTGTAGCTGTCCCTGTTCACTGCAGGGGAGTTGGACTAGGTGGCCTTTAGAGGTCCCTTCCAACTCAAATGATTCTATGATTCTATGATTCTATGACTTAGAAATTATCATATCTGATTTTTTTTGAGTATTCTTTGGCTTTGGTATAATCAAATTCAGATTATTCTCCTGCAAAATTAGTATAATAATATTTAAACACTTGCAAAAGACTTAATTAGTTAATTAACATTTATATAGTCATCAGAGATCCTTGTCTGTGATATATTGTGCTAATTTTACAAGAAATTTCATTGAAAATTTAATGGGGAATTAAATACATTGGTTTAAATTTCTTACTATATTTGAATTAAAAGTATTTAAATTCTTTTGTATTCTTGAGTAGCAGAAACTAAAATGGCATTAGTAGTATACCCTACTCCTCCACATGTCCAAAACGAAAAAAGAAAATAGGTGGGAATCAAAGTCATGAAAACAAGGCTATGGTAGCAGAAAGATTTTGTAGCAAATAATCATCCAACCAGTTTGGAAGTGCACCAGATCTTTTCTATATGCCTTGTGAAGCTGATTGTCATCTTGTTGCCTGGTTCATACATACCATGAATAATCCTATGCAGAGGACAGTTCTGCATGATGGGAATTCAGTCCCTGGCGCTAATCCTTCAAAAATGGAATCCTTATAGTTCCTTGAAGACTGGATAAACGTGAAAATAACTGGCTGGTTCAGAGTGAAGCTATAGTCTGATTTGGGACTACTTGCCCGGATAACTTTTTGCAGGAATTTTCTGTCACTGCATTTACCAAGGCAGAGAGTCCTATGCTAAAATGCATGTGCAGTTTACTGTGAGGTTCATTTAACATAGCATATCATAGAATAGTTTGAGTTGGAAGAGACTTTAAAACCCATCCAGTTCCAACCCCCTGCTGTGGGCAGAGTTGCCACCCACTAGATCGGGCTCCCCAGGAACTCATCCAGCCTGGCCTTGAACACTTCCAGGGATGGGGCATCCACAACTTCTCTGGGCAGCCTGTTCCAACACCTCACCACTCTCTGAGTGAAAAATGTCCTAGTAACATCTAACCTAGATCTCCCCTCTTGTAGTTTAAAACCATTCATTCTTGTCCTATCACTATCTGCCCATGTAAAAACATTGTTCTTCATCTTTTTTATAAGCCCCCTTTAAATGCTAGAAGGCCACAAGGAGGTCTTCCCAGAGCCTTCTCTTCTCCAGACTGAAAAAGCCCAGCTCCCTCAGCCTTTCTTCATGGGAGAGGTGCTCCAGATCTCAGATCATCTTCGTGGTCTTCTCTGGAACCTCTCCAGCAGCTCCACATCTTTCTTGTGCTGGGGACCCCAGATCTGGACACAGTACTCCAGGTGGGGTCTCATAAGGGCGGAGCAGAGGGGGAAAATCACCTCCCTCACCCTACTGGCCACTCCTTTTTTGATGCAGCCCAGGATACAGTTGGCCTTCCTGGCTGCAAGCACACACTGCTGGCTCATGTCCACCTTCTCATCCACCAGAACCCCCAACTCCTTCTCCACAGGGCTGGTCCCAATGAGTTCTTCTCCCAGTTTGAACAAGTCTGGGATTGCCCCCACCTAAGTGTAACACCTTGCACTTGACCTTGTTGAACCTCATCAGGTTCTCGTGGGCCCACTTTTCCAGCCTGTCCAGGTCCCTCTGGATGGCATCCCTTCCTTCAGGGCTATCAACTGCACCACTCAGCTTGGTGTCATCAGCAAACTTGCTGAGGGTGCACTCGATCTCACAGTCTAGGTCATTGATAAAGGTGTCAAAAAACACTGGTATCAAGATGCATCTCTGGGGGACACCTCTTGTCACCAGCCTCCACCTGTGGACACAGAGCCATTGACCACAACACTCTGGCTGCAGCCATTCAGCCAATTCCTTATCCATCCTTCACCGTTATCTACTGAATAGTGCACCCTTCAAATCCATATCTCTCCAATTTAGAGATAAGGATGTCATGTGAATTTGTGGCAGGGCTGCTCACAGTGTTGACTTACCAATGTGGAGAGTAAATGAAGTACAGCTAGTGTCCATGACCTCCAGATAAACTGAGCAAATGTGGCTCTAAGAAAAATCTGCTATGGTGAATTAAAAATGGAAATGAGAGTGCCTGCTGCTAAGATGTACTTCCTCTTCCCATCTTCCCATTTCATATATGATGAGGAAACAATATTAGAAGAAGAAATCAAACCCTTGGAGACTAAGGAGACTAGCAGGTCCCTTTCATCTGTGTCTGCTGGAGAAGAAATTGAGACACAGTTTGTTGTGCTCAGTCAAGTAGAAAATAATATGCAATGTAGTGCCTGGCTGAATCCATGCAATCCATCAACATACCAGGCTGGGCTAGGCTAGCATATATGAGAGCACCACAACCTGATTCAGAGGGATACCAGATCACAGAAGTACCTGTATGGTTGAGACGTAGTGTGCAGATACCACACACCATTTTTATAAATTCCTAAATCAGAAGGAGCTGCTTATTTCACAGGAGTACCTAGAATCACAGAAGGGTTGAGGCTGGTTGGGGAATCATCTAGTCCAGGTCCATGCTTAGAGCAGGGTCACTTGGAGCACATTATGGGCAGTGACCAGCTGTGTTTTGTGTATCTCCAAGAATAAAGACTTCACAACCTCCCTTGGGAGCCTGCTCGAGAATTTCACCACCCTCATAGTGAAGAGTTCTTTTCTTCAAAGGTAATTTCTTGAGTTTCAGTTTGTGCCCATTACCTTTTGTCATGGCATATCTCTGTGAAGAGTCTGTCTTCTTTACTCTTCTCGGGGGTGTTTATACACCTTCTCTTCCTGAAACTAAACAATCCCAGCTCTCTCAGCTACTATTCTTATATCAAAATCTCCAGTCCTATAATCATTTTGTGGTCCTGCACTGAACTTGCTCCGGTATATCTGCGACTCTCCTGTTACTGGACCTGTGCAGAACCAGACCCAGCACTCCAGATGTGTTTCCCCAAAGCAGAATAGAGGAGAAGTATCACCTCCCCTGACAGGTTGGCAATGCTTTAATGCAGCCCAAAAGCAAGATGGGTTTGCTTTTTCATGCAAGAGCATATTGCTGGTTCATGGCTGACCTTGGTGCCCACCATGAATCTCAGGTCCTTTTCTAGAGACCTGCTTTCCATCTGGTCAGTCCCCAGCATGCACTGGTGAATGGGGTTGTTCCTTTCCAGGTGCAGGTCTTCACAATTTCCTTTATGGCACTTCGTGAAGTTCCTGTGAGTGCATTTCTCCAGCCTGTCAAGGTCCCTCTAAGCACACTTATCTGGTGTATCAAATGTTTCTCCCAATTTTGATTTGCCTACAAACTTGTTGAAGGCACGCTTCGTCACATCATCCTGTTCCCTAATAAAAGTTTTAGGCACAGTATATGATGTTTCCAGAATCAGTAGATACGTGTTGATTTATGAAGATGATGCATGTATTACCATGTTGAATTTTTCAAGTATCACTATGTTGAATTTTTCAACAGGAAATTGTAGATGACACATGCTTTCTGGTTGTGTTGACAATGACAGAACATGCATTTTTCTCCTCCCCCTGGATTATAACATTTTGGACTGCATTTTGGAATTTGAATTGTGTGGGGAAAATGAGTAGTGAACTGAGTTCTCTCACCACTCAGATCATATGCTGCTGTTTTTTTTTTTTTTTTTTTTTTTTTCCTGTGGCTAGGAAGCAAGCCTTATGTAAGTTGTAGCTATCCCTCTACACAGAATTAAATGTAAAGTTGCACAGAATATACAACACTATGCATGTCTGGAACATAATGAGAAAATCTAAATGTTGTCCCATATTGACAAATTCAGCCTTAAAATGTACTCTATTCAGGAATAAAATGTTAGGAGAGTCCAAGTAATTCTGGGTTTCTAGCCAGTTCTGGGTAATTCTGGGTAACTACCCAAAATTTGTGCCATTTTTCTCCACAAATCAAATATCTGTCCAATACCTCGTATTTTATGAGATTAACTATCAGAACCCTAGGCTAACTATCTGAACTAGTCTTTCAGTGAGGCTTTCAGATGTACAAAACCGCCACTTAACTCCTTGGTGTTTGTTCTGCAGACTGATTCTTCAGGACTGGACATGCGCTCGGGATTGCCATAAGGAGACAGCAGGGAAAAACACCTGGTGCTCTCCAGGGCTAAAATCCACCTCTGAAAGACAGGAAATTTTATCACAGCAAGACAAGAACATGCTTTGAAAAAGGCAATAAGCATGCTATGATATTGCTTACATGGAAATCCAAATGGCTGCAGATGATGTCTTCAAAACTGGTCAAATGCTGTGGAAAAGACAAACCTCTAACCTGAGTAACAATCAGTCTTTTCAATAATCTTTCTGATGCAGTTTATGGCTGGAAGGAAACGAAGGTGTTTTCACTTCCAGTTCTTCACATGCCATCTTTAAGGGATGATGAGTGATGCAATATACAAATACGGCTGCTGCAGAGTGAATGAATACTTGTAAGCTAAATCTTCCCATCAATACCCGCAAGAAATGTCAGACTTGGAAGGAGAGATCCAAAGGGAAAAAATTACCCACATGGTGACAGATCAGGCTTTCATTTCCCATTGACTGATGAGAAATGAGGTGAAGGTGATAGTGTCTTGAAAGACTGTTGTATATTGATCCCCTTCCTGAGGAAAGGAAGATGTGATGCATGATAGTTTCTTACCTTCCGCTTACATTTCTTACGTACTGGGAGTGGTAAGAAAGGTTTCCACAGGAGCCAAACTGTAGCCCTTTGAACCTTGCAGCTCCCTACCATAAACACCTGTTTCTATACATTATTTGATGTTCATCACCATGGCAAATCTCAGAAGCAGCAGGATTTTAATCTTTTCCTTTGAGAGTAAAGGGTGATTTGTCCCAATCAATCAGGTCAAGAGCACTCAGTCATGTAAACTGGGTCCTTACTGCCAAACCAAGATTTGCTGCAGGTCTTGCCCTCTGAGGCATTCAGCTAATCACTAAAGAGACCCTCTGTACTCCTTTTACTTTTTCTCTCAGCTCAGGCTATCTTCTATCTCCACCCAAGCATGGATTTAGATCACCTTTTTCAGCAAGCCCATTCTGCTTGCTGCTGCATTGCAATCTCGTGTATTCTCACAGCTTCTTTTCCACTGGAGACACTAGTACTCAGTATGTTGTTTGCTGAACCTGAGGAAGAAGTGTTGATGTTACATTGGTGTTACATTGATCTTCCCTGGAAAGCATATTTCATTGGCAGGAACCTGACTACAAGCTTCCTCCATGATGTTCTCCCAACTGCCTGTTGGCTTACTCCTTAAGCCATATGAAGAACGTGCACCCTGTCTGCATGACTTGGGCACAACACATAGCTGCCCCATCACCAAATCAGGTTTGTCAAATATGTAAGTGAATTACATTTTTGCCAGCCTTGGTTATGTAAAAATGTTTTCATCTTGTGTTTCTTACCTCAAAATCTACTCATAGAATTTCTTCCTTAAAACTCATTGTCATGATTTGGAAATGAAATATTTATTTAAAAGACATTTGAGATTATGTTCTTAACTGGGAATGGGACAAAAAAATTAGATGGAAATTGTTAATTATAGTTTAATTTACCAGCATAAGCAGTCCCATTGGTTTCAATAGAACTACATGAATTAGTGAAATGAGAAAGTTTTCCCTGAGGTAAACATTTAAATTAAAAGTTGATGGAAATCTTGCTATAGGTAACTGTTGATTGAATTTGAAATATGTACCTCTGATTTTGGACTCATTTTTTACTTTTTGACATGGGTATTTATATCTTACCCAATGGAGAAGAAAGAAGAGTCTCATTATAAAAATAAAATGTCAGCATATTTCTCCTCTTTGCTCTTAATTTGAAATAATTGATTGTTTTAACATGTTGATTTTTTGAAAATAATTGAAGTGAATGTAGCAAGCTAACTCAAAATGTTTGGCATGTTCTTTTGAATTAGGTAAAGTTAGATTCTTATCTACTTCATGTTTTTTATTGCTTGACATATTTGATTTGTAGCATCTAAAGGCCTGGATCAAGATGGCAATCCCATTGTGCTATGCATGCTGAATCCTGCTTTTGGTGGAGCAGAGAAGGAATTTTGTGACCCATACCAACATCAATTATATGCACAAATGTAAAGAGGTACACTCCACAAGTGTATGTGCATTGGCTGCACATGTGTGTGTGAGTGTGTGTGGACACACTTGCTCATGCACGTGTGCACTTTGCCCTTGCTTTGAGAGTCTGATGTGCAGTGAGAGAATTTTAATCCCATTTTTTGACCTTTCTGAGAAGAAAAGGGAAAGAGGGGTGGGGGAAGTGTACACACCTGCAGTTTATTTCCCTTGGAGAGATGCCTTTAATACAACAGAGGTGAGATGGAAGAAGAAAACTGCCCGTTTCCATGAGATTTGTTCACAATGCATTTAATACCCAGCCTCAGAAGCTGACAGTGAACTGTTACTGCTGAAATGAAGAACAGTATTGC
>VXAV01006553.1:200479-217277 GCA_013399715.1 Alectura lathami
ATTCCCAGCAATCACCAATCACTGAAAGCATTGTGATTTTGCATTGTTAGCTGGAAATTAATCTAATGGCATCACTTGAGTCCTGATCTATTTTGTAATTGCTTGTGATGTATTTTTTTTCAGGAAAGTGGGCTGTTTTGGAAAAGTTTCTGTTGTTACTTTACAATATCTGAGTTTTCTCAGATAATAGCATAGGCTGACTGTTAATGTAGGGATACTGTGGTTTTATGCATCTTCCACACATATTTAAGTGTTAGTAATCAAGTAATACAACAAACAAAAATATTCTGCTTTGCTTTTCTTCATATATCTGTCCCAAAACAAAATGCAAGCATATGCTTCTGGGGGAAAGGAGGAGGCTGAGAAGTAGTGTAGCACCACCTCCAGTGCAGTAAAATTTGCTTCACTGGAAGGTCTAGATCTTGGAGGAAATCATATCTGTGGGGGACATCTACATTTGAACTAGTCACATAAGATCTCTTTAACAGTGGAATAAAAAAGGTGCTATTAAAGAATGATTCATCTCATTCTAATGCAGGCAATTAAATAATGTGAAATGAATTGTTCTTCAACAATATTTATTGCACTTTTTAGCTATGAAGGCAACTTAGGGCAATTAGCTCAGATGGAGGTATCTACAGTGAAGGCATGTCTATCTAGGTTAGGTTAATCATTCCTTGAGGTTTTTGTCTCTACTGGTAACTAAAGAAAAGCCAGGGAATGTTCCTGGGTACTGGAATTCAATCATCTATAAT
The DNA here is from genome assembly GCA_013399715.1 of Alectura lathami. Taxonomy (NCBI): domain Eukaryota; kingdom Metazoa; phylum Chordata; class Aves; order Galliformes; family Megapodiidae; genus Alectura; species Alectura lathami. Next base: position 201,235 of record VXAV01006553.1, read on the forward strand.
ATTTAATAATTTAAACAGTCTTTGGTGTGGTTTTGGTCTATTCCACCAAACAATTCCTTGGCATGGTTTGGGAACACACGCAGGCCAATAAGCACTCTTAGCAGTCAATGTGAATGTAACTACCCTGTCTTTGAAGGTAGAATAGTTTAAAAATACAGATACTGATTGATCCTTGCTAGTTGGCCTCAGTGCCAGAAAACTGTCCAAGTGATATTTAATTTCCTACTATAGATGTGTCCTGGATATCTAAGTTTGAGAGTAATAGTATGGGACAGTAGGCCTTCATAATGGAATACCTCATATATTTTCCTCAATGTGTTGTCTACAGATTCTTAGTTTTTTTGTTAATGACAGATCTGCTCTAAATGAAGACAGGATGAGAAGTTCTAGAATTTAGAGTATATGGTGAGAACCACAGTGAAGCATGTTCCTGGATAATGTGATACATTTGAAAAATATAACGTTTGTTTTGTGTCTGCTCTTATTACTTCAGTACAGCTTGTGTCTGAGGGTGCTGATATAAGGGTAATGATAAGAACAACTGAACTATTGCAAGCAATTTGCTAAATTCTATCTACCTCCTTTCCTTGTATACATATTAAAACATAAAATTTCTTGAGCCGCATGGGGTATATTTTAGTTAAACAGCTGTTATAATACCATTCTTTTACTACAGAAAAATGTCTATTTTTGTATTCTTCGATAACAGCTTTTTGTTCTCACTATTTTAGACCAGAAGTATACTTTTCTGAAGTGACCAAGACCTTCATATGTGATATGGAATTACCTGTGTGGAAGACATACCTACATAGATGCCTGTATAGGCTTTAGACACCAAAAATGGAGTAATTGCACGGATTTCCCCTCTATTCTCAATTTTTATCTGCATGCTGTTGCCAACAATGTGAATATAACATGGAATGTATTCTGAAAACCAGAAGGTCTAAGAGTTGGTCCAAATTCTAGGGTAAATTATTCCATGACAGTGACATCTGCAAACCGTATATTTTAATGTGAAACATACATCCATACATCAAGTAAATAAATTATTCCTTTTAAATACATAAAATTCCTTATATGGAATAGTTACTATGCTCTCTGATTCAGACAAAAAATTACAAAGTCACTGGGAAATAAGAACAGACTGTAATTTTCTGAGATCATGAGAAACTACTGAGCCAATTGGTAATTTCAACCCACTTGCTTACTTCTCAATTAACGTTCCTGTAAAATAAAGAATAAACAAGCTTTACTCTGCCTGTTACTTAATTAGTCATAACAAAACTTTCTGAAGTGTGATACCTCAGCAATTGAAGGTATCGTGGTTGTAAGCAGAGACCTGCCAACAACAATATGAAAAACTACTGAACGTTGCCAAGATTGCTTCTTAGCAAGGCTGCGGCTTCTCCAAGTCATATGAACCATTTCCTGGAGATGGGTTTGACTTTTTCCTTCAATATAACTTAAAAAAAAAATATTTATCATACTCTAGATATCTTCTCTTAACAATAACATCTTGGGGTTGTTTCTGGAAACACTTATATAATTGCATCTGGGTTCCATACAGTAGCAAAGTTTTAATTCAGGGTATTACGCTTCAGTAAATTCCTACAGTTGCACTATATGTTATACACCATATTCTACTGATTTTCCACAAGCACCTGACATGCTAGAAAACATTTTTTTCTGAAACATCCTTTGGGAATCACTGCCAGATTTTTGTTTGGTCTACCAATATGAAAGACTCAGGTCCATAAGAATTGATGCCCTGTGGTCAGCGGTCTGTTGAGAGCAGGTGGATAGAGAACAGGCAGTATATGGTGGACTGGGAAGGAGAGGGTAAATGTGGACTTTTCTTCCTTATTTACTGGACAGGGCATCTGAGCTAGTGCTGACAGGTAAGCAGTTCAATGCTGATGTAAGCCTGCAGTAAATTAGTAGCATTTGGGAGCAAATGGGAAACAGGTAGGAAATTGTGCCTCAGCATCTCAGAAATGTTCTGCCTCCCAAGATTTTCTTGGGCAAATGCCACTTAAGAAGCCATTAGTTGCTCTGGAGAAGAGCTAAGTTAAAACAAGGCCCTCACTGAGTGCNACAATGTATGTCTCAAAAAAACATATGCAAATACCCTTTTTGCTTGGAAGCAACTCTCAAGATCCTTCTTGACTGTAAATATTTCCTTTGACTGTTATGTTATTCAGACTGTCTTTTTGTTCTAAACATGTGCTTGCCTTTCAACAAAAGCAACATTAACTATAATACAAACTTGGCTCAGAAATGCTCCCTGTTTACTTAGATTAAGCTCCTTTCTCCACCTGCATCTATTTTAAGGGTCCGATCAACTTTACAGTTGGCTCTCATGCTTCCTAAGTGTAATGAAAACTTGTGGAGAACACATAGTTTATGCAATACTAAAAAAGAGCAGAAGCCCTCTCAAACAAGAGGTTTAGTTACTGTGGCATGCACAGCCACACCTCTAAGGACACTTGGATGAATATGATAGACTTTCTCTTAACAAAGAGACAAGGTAGGAAACACTGGTGAGAAAATTTGCAAATCAAGCTGTGAAAAATCAGTTCAAGGCCTCTCCAGCCAAACATTGATTGTAATTGTTTGCAGAACCTTCTAGGTACAGTTCCCAAACATTTTAGATTTTTCTAGCATTTGTTCTTTATTTGCTTAGGCCCCTTTTCTTGCTTACTGGAGTCTAACACATGTTGCAAAATAGAAGATATGTCCAGGAAGCCTACTGTTTTACTTTGTAAAACATCAAGTTGTCCACAATTTCTGAATCAGACACCTAAATGCAATTCATTCTCAGTTGGAAAGCCCTACTGCCATTACAAGATGATAGAAATATGCCTGGGAGACGCTTTCATCAACACTCCTGGGTAGACTGCCACTCATGAAGCCTGTCCTTTTGCTAGAATTCATAGAATCATGGAATTCTTCACTGGAAGAAAAGGACATCTCAGTTCAAAGGCTCTTTACCTGACTAAACAGGAGTCAGCTTGCATCCGTGAGCAGGATAGCCAGTATCAGGCTTAATATACACTCATTGTTCACTGATGGTCATTAAGAGCTGTTGTTCCCAATCATTATGCCTGCTCCTTCCTGCAACCGAAGGCTGAGTGAGTGTTTGGGAGGGTCTGTGAGAGGACAACACTTGTGAAGACAGCACTTACAAAGTTATGCCTGTATTTTTGCAACTCTACAGTTCCTTATACCTTTGGAAAAGCACTTGCAAATTGGGTGCCAAATGGAAACCTGATCCGGTAGTATTTGATGCTCACCTTGCAGTTCTTTCAGATAAGTTTAAGTAAGCATATATGTAGGCAATGTACTGGATAATCAGGATCCTTATGTAGGTATGTATGTTCCACTTTAGAAATCAAGAGAAAAATTTGTGTGATGTGGTTGCTTTGAAGGTGTTTTATTTTGCTTTTTAGCTGTTTCTTTGAAAAATAGGTGTAATGCCAAACTTTCTCAAATGGAAAGTGAAGATATTTTAGACTACGTTTCCTTGGCAGAAGGGAAAAAAAAGAAAGGATTTCAGGGAGGTGCAAAAAAGCATGAGCAGATGAAACAAGGATAATTTCTGGTTAAACATTTCAGTCAAGATTTTTTTTTTTTTTTAAATAAAAGAAATTGCTGCTTCAACTTCAAGAGGTAATATTGCAATGTGAGATCTCTGCTGTCTACCTAAGAAAAATGTAATTAATGTTTTTATTTTTGGTAGTTTAGCTTTAAAGATGGTCAATTTTTAAGTAGGATTTTGTTATTATTAAATCAAAGATTTATTTTCTACTCTCTACCTTAAAGCTACTCCACGCCCTCATTAAAACATTTACCTACTCCCCCCACAAAAAAAAAAAAAAAAAAAGGAAAATAAGTAAAATTCAAATTAAATTCTTCAATGCTATTTTTCGAAAGATCTTTACTTGGTATATACTAGCTCCCCTCTCTGTTCTTTTCCTCCTTTGAGATTTCAATCTCCCTTCAGTGAGAGACACACCTTAGCTTTTTGTTATGATCATTTCTCTCCACGTTACCATTGCAACAATATTAACAGTTGTTATTGAATTTGATTTTCACAATCCCATTTACTCTGATTCTGGATGTATGGCATGAAAACTTTTTAATGGTACTTGCTTACTACATCTCTTTCTAATCACACTAGTCCCCAAAATATGACTAACTTTAGCATGTCAGGTAAAACAGAATGAAGGCATCATTGATCCTTCCTTTCATCCTCTTCAGGGAGTCCCCAGCCAAGTCTTCAGCCCTGTGAATTAGCTGATATATTCTAGAAGCTTGTAATCAGCCTCAGTGAGATTGAATGATTATTTCTTTAATCACCTCCCCACATACACACACTATTGTGAAGGATAGCAGCTTGGATTGTTTGTACCTTCAAAGGAATTATGTGCATGGACCTGGGTGGCAAGTAATAAAGGCTTTATTTCAGAAAGACAATAGCAGGAAGTGGAGAATCATGATCCCACCTCTAGGCAAAAGAATATTTCTTGGCCCTGAAATTAAAGATTCTGTCAGTAGGATGGGTCTCAGTCCCTGCATTCAGCTACTGAAATGGGCCTTCTCTCTTTGGGACCCATGCCAGACCCCATCCTGATAAGCCCTGCTCATTGCTCTGGAGTTTCTGACCAAGTTTGGCCCTGTCTCTGCCACAATTAACACAAGGTTGGCCTAAAGCTTGAATATGGCTACCATGAGCATCTACTACAGTAAATATTTCATTAACATGACTTTCTCTTTTTCTATCCAGGTCCCATATATTTTATTTCACATCTTAAAATAATTACGTCATGTAGTCTACTGCAGCTTTCAACCAGTGATCTCAAAGCAATTGGCAGACTTCAGAAAGTGGGTACCAAATTCTGCAGCCCTTTGCCTCCATCCATTCAATGAAAACTCAGAATGAATTCAGTAGGATTTCACTTGAGAAAAGAATGAGTATGCATTGGGACTGTCAGGGTTGGGGTTGCTGCTGCCAAAGCCAAAAATTGGTCCTCTGGCGTAATGTCAGCAATGAGAGAGAGAGAAAAGGAACTTTATAAATAGCTCTCAGGTACGTCAAAACAGCAGAGCATTCAGCATGGAGAATATAATACCTGTCTTAAGTGGAGGGGAACTTCTGTCTATCTACAGAGATGTCTCCTGAGGTTCCCCATGGCCAGTAATTTGGGCTGGCAACTACCTAAACGTTTGTCCTTAAACAGGCTGCCATTATCTAACCACATCATGCACAGAGTGAAATTTCATTGCTTTGTACAAATGTGTTCCCATGGTATGTTAATACAAATTCTCTAAATCCCAGATAGATGGGAACTGAGGCAATTATACCAAGTTCCACGTGTTTTAAAAATAGCACTGTTTAAAAGCATTTAGTATTATTAGACTGGATTTCCCAAAAGAAAAACTACTCTGAGCTTAAGATCACTTTGTATTTGTAGCCTTTTAAATCCATCTTCTTGTTACAAATTTCCTGATATTTTTTCCCCTTTTAATCTCCATTTCTACAATGAAGCTGAACAGCCGGTTGTGGATATTTCTGTTAGCATTAGTACATGTATTTTCTGATTGAGGCAGTCAATACCTATCCAATTTCATATCTTTAACCACTTTACTAATAATGGAGCTTAAAAAGGATGTAAAAAAATATATTTCTGTGTGTAGGGAGATGCCAGTGAGAATACAGCTTTTTCTCTGAGCCATGGTAATTTACATGCAGCAACATCATAAACCTGTCTCAGTGTGGGAGGGTCTATGAACATAGCATGGATCTGTCAAATTTCAGTCTCTCTGGTATACTTGGCACCACTTCAATATCTTCTAGAGATGGAAAAAAAAAATCCTAAAAAATTTTCCCATATGTTTAAATTAGACACCAGAGAGTGCAGCGATAAGCATTTCATGAGAATATTAATGGAGATTTTTTTTTTCTTTGGCTGTATTTCACATCCTGAAGGTTTCTCACTTATTATAAACTTGTCTACTTTACGTGAAATGGCTTTGCAACCTTATTGTCACCTGCAGACTGTTGGCTCTTCACAGGACTGCTCCCACCCAACAGAAACAATAAATTGCAATAAAAGTTTTATCTGTGTGAGTGGTCAAATACAATTTGCTAGGACTTTGAAAATCTACATCTGTTCCATATACAATTTGTATTGCCATTTGTTACACAGATGTGTAACAAGACAAATACCTGTCCAGGCTTACATGTGATTCAGAAATTCATATGTTAATCACACTGGTGGAAGGAGGCTAAGGAAAAGACAATAAATCAGACTACAAATGGTTTCACTTGGAAAGGTCTAAAAGAACAGGGTTATTTTTATCCTAGGATGCTTTTAATTTGAATAAAAAATGCCTTACCACATGTTCTGCCAGCAGTTCAAAAGGATTGGTAACAAACATCTAATCTTTTTTATTCTGGGATTGGCACTAAGCCCTCATCAAAAAGTGTATGCAGTCAAACAGCTTATCTCCACTGAGCTGTTTCCCTTAATGTGTTCCTAATTATAATCCTATATATTGCTCACTGTGGCCGATTTAACAATATGGCAGTAATTTCTTTACAGGCCTGGCTGTTCTTTGAACTGTGAGTACAGAGGGCTAGAACGGAACCAGATCAATGGGATTTGAGTGCAGGGAAATCAAGCCAGATGCAATCTCTGGAGAATGCATTTCCAGCTGTTCTCCAGAAAGGGATCGGAGCAGACAGCTGGTAACTGTGCAACCCCTTTCACACAGCCCCACAGATCTACCCTGCAAGGTGTAGTCATTCTTATCTTTATTGCATTCTTCAGTTCTGGGGAGAGACCCACCTGAATTCCACACAAAGGGTTTTTTTAACAATGGGGATTTGAGTAATAGCCTGTCCACTCCCTCCTTGTAAGATTTGATTAGACTGCTAAAAACTTTTGGAAGGAATATTTGAATCAAGCTTGGGCAAATGTTTCCACAGACTTGAAGCTTTAATATAAAGCTGAAAGGAAGTAAAAGTATTCGTGCTATGGTTTTAGTTATGTTTGTTTGTGGAGAGTTTTGAAATACATAAAGATAGAAAAGTTAAGCCTTTAATTCTTCAAGTGCCTATAGCCTTAGGAATTACAATCCTTTCTACCTCCTTTTCCTTGTATGAATGCTTGGTTCTTGAAGAACATGTACAGCTATAACATCACAGATACACATTAAATGAAAATGGTTATAACTGAAGTTCTGTTTATGCCTAAACAATTGCTTTTGTTTGCCAGCTTTCACTTAGCTCTGATGCAGTGATAGATAGCATGGAAAAAAAAAGCAGCATATTAAAGACTTGGTACCCCCATACCTTCAGTAAAGTTTCCCCCTATAGGTCTTATTCATTCATTCATGATCAATGTACCCTGATGTTCTCCTATTAGCCATGTACCCCTTGTGTACAGAAGGCCTAAAAAGCAAAACAAAACAAAACAAACAGAATATAGTGTCTAATCTTTAAAACAAAGTTGATCAAGGTGGTAAACTCCATCACATCAAGGTGGTCCCTGAAGAATTTTCCAACTGGGCATTCCAGGACTATGGATCAGCTTCAAGGGAAAAGGGGGGCATTGTACAAAGCCCTTCTCATTATCCCCAGATTCCTCCGGAAGGGTTCTGGTCAGGTACTGCCCAATAGCCCCAAGCCTGTAAACTGAGAAGTGGTGTGATTTGGATGTGTATGTTGTTGGCACTAGTTTGTCTGAAAAGTGAATGAACTCATTTTTACCACTCCCATAAGATCCAAATACAAAGATTTTTTTTTAACCTCTCTCACGTGTTGGCAGGTTTATTTACTGAAGCTGTGTAGGGGCATGTGGAAATACTATTAGAGGTGCAGCTGCCAGAGCTGCTGGCAGTCCAGCTGTGCGTTGTGAAGTGGGGCTGTGCACCCACTGTCATCAGCAGCCACAACAAGAAATAGGCACTGGTCAGCCCAGTGGAGGTGGGTACAGGTCCGTGCAGAAAATGATTCTGATAACAAAGCCTGTTAGATTTTGTAGGATGACATCTCATAATTTCAGTGGATTTTGGACCTCGTCCTGCCTCTGTAGTGTATTCACATCCACTGAAACACACTGAATTGTTCAGAGGCTGTTCTGAACGTCTGGATTGAAATTTTTGTGAAATCCATTTATTTTGCTCCTGAGCCTAACTGCTTTTTCCTCACATATCCAAGAGCTTCATAGTACCCCACCTACATTGTTCTAAAGGCCTGGTGTCTATTAATGAATATATGGAACCATATCACTCGAAAAACAGCATTGCGGTAACACATAGTTGCACATACCAGTAACTATCAAATAATTAACCTTATCAAAGATGTTCCATTGGTCTTGGAGGCAGTCTGGACTCACTGAGACTCCTCAAGCAATAAAAGACCATTGCTTTCACAAAGTGACACTAATTTCTCTTCTTCTCCTTTCACATCTTGTACCTCTAATCCCTTCATTTTTGGGATCCTTGCCTGTCAGAGACCTTAATTTTCTATCTTCAGACAGGTGGAAAACATTACTGTTTGCCCACGGGGCACATCTGTCTAGGATGCCAACTTCGTCACATTGCAAGACTTCTCACCCGTCACTACTTCTGTCTTCGTACATTACAGCACTACTGGCTCAAAGTTTGTGCAGATACCAAATCTTATTTTATGATGTGAGGTTATGTGTCTTTTGCTATAATTGTCTTTTATGTACTGGTAAGTCACCACTGGCTTCTTTCAAATAGAGACTGCATATTTTTCAACAATAAATAAATAAACAATGTCTCAAGGACTGTGGATCCTATCACTTTTAGTGATTCCCATAGCAAGTGTGCCTAAGGCTGTAATATTTTTCATCAAATATTGCAATTGTAACTGAAACAGTGTTTCTTGTATTCTTCAGGTGTTCATTTGTGGGGCACTTTTTAGCCTCGAGAACAACATTATATATCTTCTTATAAACAATAACACTAACATTTTTATGTCATTCTCTGAGGCCAAATCGACCACTATCTGAGCAGGAAAATAGTTGCTCTTTGTTGATCTGAGATGAGTAAAACACAAGTTGCCAGTTCAGGTATGCTATTATACGAAGACCAATCCAATAGCCTGCTTGCAGGAACTTCTGAAAACTTTGTGTTGCTCCTGCTATTACAATTCAGGACTAGGAACTCTACCTCTGTTTCCTATGTCCATAGAAAAACTTTGTACTGTAGCATTCCCAGGTAGTCAGTTTATACTGTAAGATTAATTTGTATACATGTCATAATTTGAAAGAATTCTGTACTAATTTCACATCTATTAAGCCATGCCTACTAGTGACGGCCTCAGTCTAGACGTGACATACCTGAACATTTTCTTTTGTTACTCAGCCATATATATTACTGCTTATGTATAACTTACATTTCTACTTGTTTAGATTTATTCCAGCTGCTCCATCTTTTTCCAAAGCTTCTGGTTATACTCTACAACTTTTACTTCCCATATTGAAACATCATCTTTATAGTCTTTTGTATCCTCCATACCAACAAAAAATGTTGCATTTTGCAGTCAAACCCCTCAGGGGCTGGAAACAACCCAAGTGGTAGTCTGCTGAAACAATATTTCTCAAAGGGACTGTTGAGTGTGAACAAATATCTTCTGTTTTTCTTAGGGCACTCTGTTGAAAGCTATTTGGCATTATCCATGTTCCCCAATACGTCTCCTCTCATAGGTAGAGGAAAATTTTTCTATTTGATGCATCTAAATCTTCAGCTCTAAAGACAGGGGTAAGTTAGCCTTTTTAGTCTAAAGAGCTAGCAAGTATATACATGCTAGTAGTTTTTTTTTTTTTTTTTTTTTTTCTTGATTCTTGACTCCTAGAGCAACAAACAACATAGTCAGTCTTAGAGTAAGAGGATCTTTACATACAAGTTGCTGAATTTTTGGGTCTTTCAGCTCGTTTCCTAGTTTTTTGCCTATATCCTCTCCCCTTTCTTACAGCAGTTTTAAAGCTCTCGCTGAAGTGTCAGAGCTATGTCCATCTTCTCTAAACTTCATTCTCAACTTAGAGTTTTGCTGCTTGTCATATGCCATTTTGTTAATAATAATTTGTAGATTCTACATGGGCATTTTCTTATCTTCTTTATTTTTTTTTTCCTTTCAGATCCCTGTGACCATCCAGTTTTTAATAGAGACTTGCACCTCAAAGCTGCAAATCTTTCAGCCTCATATCAGTCATAAATTGTTTGTTTTGTCCTCCTCTTCCATCACCTCTTAGATAAGATTCATGTTTCTGTGGATCTCATTCCTGATACCTTTTTATTAAAGTCATCAAATGTTTCAGAACCTCTTGTAAAAAATGAGTTGTCTGCTGAAATTCATCCTCTTGAATGGTACATATGTCTCAGAGATACAGCATGAACGGTCTGTTTCAACCTGATCCAGCTATATCCCCATTTTCCGGAGAGCTGCATGTTTGACATGGGTTCTAACTGTTTCACTATTCCAACATTCATATGGTGTATTTTGTTAATTTCTTACTGCTTTAGCATGTGATAGCCATATGAAAATCAATGTCTAGATGTACAAAGGATGTAGCATTTAACTCAAATGCCAGTTAAATATAATAATTCCTCTTTATGGTCTATTTCACTTTTAGTTTCATACTACATGTAAGCTTGTGTTTAGGTACAAACCTTTCTGTTACTTGTTGCCATTAAAATACGTATGGCTTTTGAGCAACAGTGGATCGAATACACAATTCAGGGCATCATTACTTCCATCCCTGTTAAAGAGGGATGAATTTTCCATTAAAAACTCACTGAATTTTAAAAAGTATAAAGAGTGTGGCCAGCAAGGACCAGAATGCAAAACTTCCCTTATGGAAGACTGATCTAATCATAACACAATAAGAAGCTGTTTATTTTCTTTATTCTCTCTTTGACCTACAAACATCAAATTCTTTGAACAATGACATAGCTCTGAGAGGAAGAACGTGCTGTGGCCCCATCCTGACTTACCATAGCATTTACTGTAGTGGCTGAGACAATCTTCTGGGAAATAAAAAGCAGGAATGTTTGAAGCCCTTAGGTAAAATTTTATTCCTGTTTTCTCATTTCCCAGATAAATACTTTAGCTGCTGGTGACTGCCTCCCCTCTCTGCTGTTTTCATACTTGTTAGGTGATTTCATGGCATACTGAAGACTCTGCCTTTCTCCTCCCATATTTCCTAATGAAGTGATTTGAAAGCAAAGAGGCCATTCATTTAGATTAGATTCAGTTCAGGATTAGGCTAGATTCATCCTACAGAACCTAAGAATTTAACTCTGGAGGTTAGTTTGCCTCAAACTCCATCTATATTCAATAAATCTCCCTGTAGAGAGAGAGTAGAATTACAAGACTCCTATTTTTGCTAATTGGTTAGAGGCTGACAGATAAATCCAGGCCTGAGTGTTGTCCTCTTAGACCTTGAAGTCTCTAGTTCAAGACTGAACTTCAGTACTCGCTTTAATACACTTCTACTTGGAAAAGCACGTAAGCACATGCTTGCAGTTAAGCACCTACAACTTAGGGATAGAATCTTGACATAAATCACCTTTTTCATGACCACTGACTGTAACATACTTTTTAAAATAGAAATGACTCCTGCACTTCTATTTTTCTGAAGTGATTTTAAACCTCCCTGTGGCAATAAAGTATTTCCTACTAAGCTAAACCTTATTAACTTTCTCAGATTTCGACATTGTATTTCCATCCTCCCTCTCTTTCTGGTTTGGAAAATTCCTGAAGTTTATAATTCCATTCACTTCAGTTTGGAAACCCGACATTATACATTGTATTCAGATTACTACTTATACTGGAAAATATAATCTGGCAGTACTTGAAAAGATAAACTATATCAAAGTGATTATAGGAATCACAGTAACATGCAGAAACTTTTACATGACATGGAAAAAGACTGTTTTTGCAAATTGGGAAACCCAGCATAACAATAGAAGCACATTAAGTATTTATTTGATCTCATTTGGTCTTTCAGTGGAACTACTTAGGCATCTTCTTAATTAGCACCTAAAAAAATTCATGTTGTTTTCTTAATGGAAATCTAACAGTTGTATTTGGGATACTCTGAAATAGGCGAGCTGATCTTTCTAAGAAAAAAAAAAAACCCACAAGATGTAATAACTGCAGAGATAATTATGCAACCTACCAAATGCAAGCCCAGGTAGGATCCATCTATTCTCCAAATATAAGGATTGATTATGCACCAGCTAAGTCAAAAGTAAAGCTCCACTTTAGGTATTCAAAAAGCAGGTGAGGTCAGTGGGCAGTCGTAGCCCTATGAACTCCAAGTGGTTAGAACTTCAGCCTCTATCCTACTCAACAAGGAGCTCGCAGCAAAACAAACCTGTGTCCTTGATTCCCCAATCCATTCAGAAACCTGAGGAGCCTCTCCTTTGTCCAGGGCTCCAGCTGCATTTTTGCAGGCGTGTTCCTGGAAAAGGTTTACTAGGGTTCCTTTCACTCACTTCACCTATGCTAAAAATGTAGCTTGTCTCCTCTTTGTCTTTGCTTATTGAACATTGTTCCTCCTTCCACCTGTAAAGAGCTTCTCCAGGCTCTGTTTCCAAGCCAGTTTAGGCACTTCTCTTTTTAAAGGGAGACCAAAATTGGAGAAAAAAATTAAGTGAATATCTTCTTTGGTGGTATGATCACTGTTTGGATTATGGTAGAAGTGAAACCAAATTTGATCTTTATCTGATAGACATCCATTGAGGCTGAAATTATTTTGCGTATGAAGATGATCACATTTTAAACTATATTGTATCCAGGGATGGTCTGCTGAAGTTGTCATGTTCATCTTGATGAAAATCTAACCAAATAAGATCAAAATGAAACAGCTGAAGCAGAGGGTTTTATAACTGGCGCCAAAACAAATCTATGGAACCAGATTTTTTCCACCTAGATGGGTTCAGTCTAAACAGACTGAAAAGTTTTCCCCGTAGTAAGAGAGAAGCCATTAAATAAGCCATTTTAATAGCTCAGTCACCCCCAATTTATTTGGTGTCCCTTTGAGATTATTGAGTGAGATGAAAATAGTACCTATAGCAAGTAATGAATGCAGAACACGCTTTCACACTTTCCAGACTTTCCCTCAATGCTGATGAGCCTCATTTCCTTATTTTTAATGATAAATTAACATTAATTTTCAGTGTTCACAGCATGCCATATATATCAGCTAGAAAAGAAAAAGAAAAATGGTTAGTAAATTCTTTTTAATGGAATGCAACATGTGCTGCCCCTTCTGTGAACTCACCACTCATTCAGGAAATTGATTTGTCAAGATGTAAAATAAAAATGCATCATTTCATCACATTTCTAGAAAATATGTGTCCAATCTTATAAGATGCAGAGAAGGCTCAGCTCCCTTAAAGCTTTTCAATGCAAGCACTTAGCACCTCATGGTAACAGGCTGATTTTACATGTCGTTTTAATGATCCCTTTAATAGTTCATTTTGCAATCTAGCAATGCCGAGCATTACAGCACCTAATGCCCTTGTTGGATCTGGCTCGGAGCCAACTTCATGCTTTGCAACTTATTTGTACCCAACATTCTCACCTTAAAAAATATTTGTTTTCCCCATGATGCAGGTGTTGATATAGCTGCATTGTAGGTAGGATTCCTGGATCAGGCTGTAAATCAGGGCATGGTGCTGACTGGAGAACAGAGTCCAGGCCCCAGGGTGGATCTGAACAGTTGCTCCCCTCCTCCTCTACAGCGATTCTGTGCAGCCCAAGAGTGGTCCAAGAAAAGCAGCTTGAACAGGTACTATAACGTCTGGAAAACCTTGCTAATATTGATTTTCATTCAAGGAGGCTAGATATATCAGGCATGACTTTCAACACCTTACACAAGTTTTACACCAGTGCAAATGGACATTATTGAAACTTCCCTGGCACTAAACTGATGCAACTCTACAGACAATATGGCTTTTTGCTACCACTACTCTTTTTTGCCATATGAGAAACACCAATTACTGCAGTCACATTTTGAAATATAATTGGTCACAACAATCATTTGTGCACTTTTGATGCATCTCATAGATGCAAGAACAATCTCCAAGAACAGAGCATGTATCATCCCATTTTTATATTCCAACATTAATAATTGATCATCTCTGAAATGTATCAAACAAAGATATTCTTTTATTATCTGATGGTATCTTTGATGTGCATTTGATATTTTGCACTCTTAGCTTCAACTTTCCTCCTTTTTGATGTCTCTCCAAAGACTTCCATCAATTCCTTCTGCTAATGGGAAAGCTTTCATGTTCATAGTTTTCATCTATAGTACTAAGGAAAAAAAAGTCTTTTCTATTTTTTAAATCTTCGTCACCTTCCTCTCCATCTGTTTGTACATCTTTTTCATGTGACACTTGGACACTTGCCAGATGCTGGAGTCCTACCCACTATATCATTTATTCTGGAATTCATTTCAGTTGACAAATACGTGCAAGCCAGCAGTTACACACCCTATCAACTTCAGCAAAATGTGAGAAAGAACAAATATATTGAATGTAGCATGAGACGTGTCACTAGGAGTTTCAGAACAAAGCCCTGCATGATACCTTTCTCTGATAATTGTTTAAGTAGATGACAGATCTTGTCTTGGAATTAGGATGAAGAAAATAACAGATATTTTGTCGTGCAGTTGGCAGCTGGCAGCTGCTCTTATCTGTAGCTACAGTTTTGGACTAGCTATCTACATCCCTCTGGGTTCCTGGTGTAAACATANTGGAGATAATGAGAAAAAAATGTTGAGCTTACTTATCATTCTTCATTAAAATTGTATCTGAGAACTACAAACTTGTTCTAGATACAAGCAAGAAAAGTACCACTTGATGCATAGGAAACATGACTTATTTTTATGTAGGATATGTTATTCAGCATGATGAGGAAGTAAAAATTAAGTGAATAACTACAGCAAAATCCTGTGATCTTCTCTTTGGCTTAACAGAAGCTGGCTTGCTGTTGCCAGGTGCAAGGAAAGTTATCTGAGTCAAGTTCAAGTAAAATCTGAGTGAAGTCCTCAGGATTTGGTCCACAATAACTCAGAATTTCCTTTCTATTATTAGTCCAATGACTTCAGGAAAAGTAGCAGGCAGAGGTTGGGTGTGTTCCATGGGGTAGTCATGTAATTCTGAGATCAAAGACTTAGCAGTCTTTAAAGACGGGTTTTCAGTGTCTGTATAGTACATGCTAGATTCAGAAATTCAAGCTGATGTTTTTGTAAGTGGACAGTTACCTAGATAAATATGTAAGACAAGCAAAATTGGTATTTGAAAATATGAAGCTGCTTTTTCCTCATTTGCAGTTCTCTGCAGCTGATAATCTGTCCAGAAAACAGTACCGAGAAGTTTAAAAGGCAAACTGTGAATGGAAAGGATCTGGTACAGGGTGCAAAAGCAGAACTACATGAACATTTCAGAGGCATGTGCGACTCATACGTACATAACACCTCAACTATTAGTCTATGAGGAATATACAGCAAGAGTTGACAGGTAATGTTTNATGCCAGATTCAGAAATTCAAGCTGATGTTTTTGTAAGTGGACAGTTACCTAGATAAATATGTAAGACAAGCAAAATTGGTATTTGAAAATATGAAGCTGCTTTTTCCTCATTTGCAGTTCTCTGCAGCTGATAATCTNCTGCAGCTGATAATCTGTCCAGAAAACAGTACCGAGAAGTTTAAAAGGCAAACTGTGAATGGAAAGGATCTGGTACAGGGTGCAAAAGCAGAACTACATGAACATTTCAGAGGCATGTGCGACTCATACGTACATAACACCTCAACTATTAGTCTATGAGGAATATACAGCAAGAGTTGACAGGTAATGTTTTATTTCAGAGGGGGTAGTGGTTGGTACAGTGCATTCAGAACAAGGGATGGTGATGGCTGCGGTGTGACTTACACTGTTAGAACAAGGCTGTGGTGTGGCATTTGGCCAGTGGTTGAAGTGAAAACTGAAAAGTGA
>VXAV01006554.1:5749-44552 GCA_013399715.1 Alectura lathami
AGCCAGTGAAAATAAACCAGGCTCTACTCCCATATTCCAGGCTTTATATACACAAATATATCCAAAAATGTCTCAAGACCAGCCCAGCCGTTCTAACCAAACTGCAGAACTTCTCTCCCCAGACAGGTAAAACCGAATTTCCATGTGAGCATTTGCAGCATCAAGGCCATAAGCTGCACGTATACCCACAGGGGACAAAAAATGAATGCTTGAAAAAGCCCGAAACAACAAACACAAGTTAAATAAAACAGCTGCGGAATGATTCAGTATCACAATTACTACCAAAATTGTCACTGACAGGCTGATTCAGAATCACTGGAACACAGGAGTTAAGGGCATAAGGTTATGTACACACCCGTATACACATGCAGGTGTGTAAGGACAAGCGTACATGCACAGGAGTCAGCGTATCGGGAAATGAAAGATGCACCTCAAACAGACACAAGAGAATTCAGAGTTACCACTTTTCAGCTAATGGAGGTAGGAATCACTCAATTTTTCTCCTGTGAAGACAGAAGAAAGAAAGAAAAAAAGCGAAAGCACATCTTAAAGGCGTGCCATATGCAGCCACCCTTACCGTCACTCCTCCACCTCCCTCAACTTCAGTTTCAGGTTTGAACATTCAATTTTGTTTTCACTACACTTTTCCTTCCAAGCCAGAACATTCTGTTCTCATTGAAATGAAAGCCTCAAGAGCTGAGTATTTTGAGTGCTATAACCGAGATGTGTGTATAATGAGGGCAAAGTAAATGCAATTTAATCTGTTTGAGAGGCTGGCGGATTTTAGTGAAGTACTGAGCATTGTAATGAGTGAACAGTACAATTCAGAACAGATTCCTTTCCTCCTTAGTTCTTTGTTTGTATCCTAATAAAATCAGTATAAACAAACTGCTCAGTGGAGCAAGGCTAGCATGGGCACTTAAATGACTTTTTTCAGACCATTTCTTCTCCCGGATTAATTTCATTGTCGCTGTGTGTAGAGCTGTTCAACGCTCATAGTGGCAAATAAATGGATGTTTTCAAAATGGTCACTCTCCAGGGACTTCAGAAATGCCTAGCAGCTGATTAGAGTTCAGGGTGAGCTGCAACAAGGCAAAGAGTACATTTATTATATCAGGTCCGTGGAACCCACTGCCTTGCAGCCTGACAATGTCTTTCCCGTGGAGGTCATAACCATTAAGTAAAACAAAGAAATGCAAAACTGAAAACAGCAGAAGAGTTTACCCACAGAAATGGATCAAGACAAACATCCTTTCAGAATAAAGCACAATGGACAGAATAAGAAGAAAAATTGGTACAAAATTTGACGGATTAGGGCAGGGCAGGGAGGAGACCGTTTTTATACCAGACTATCCCAATAAACTACATTTATTTTCTAGCCAGGGACTCTCTTTCTCAGGCGAAGTAACAGCCTAGCTGCAGGTTGATGACAGAACTAGGACATGAAGCTAACTTGTTCGCCCCTTGTTTACCTATGAACTAAATACCAAATAAACATTATTTTAACTATACATAATTTTAACTAACATAATTTTAAAACACAAAACTGTGTTTTTTTTTTTTTTTAATTATTTTCTTATTTTTAAAGTAGCAATGCATGAATTTTGCTGTTGACACACTTGACACCCATAAGCACTGGTATGGCTGTCTTTAAGTCCCAGCTGGAAAAAGAACAACCAGCTCCCCATTTCTTTAGCAGTTGGGAATCAGAAGGATATACAGCTCTGAACAGGCAAAGAATCAGGGTGCATCAGACGACCAACACAGACTGCACATCCTAAACAACCACCCACTGCTTCCTACAGCAGGTGAAGAATTACTCATCTTTAACGCCAATCCACAGAGCTCTCACTCCCTGTGACCAGCCTTCAGCTCTCACGTGGGCTGGCGTTGTGTGAGAAATGTACTAACGTGAGCAGCACAGGGGCTGCGGGCTGGTTTCACAGGGCAATCTTCCCAGACATGAAAGTCAGAGCAGATTTGAGTACTTTCCTTGAGGAAGAACCTCAGTGTGCACTACGCTAACAAAGTGAAAAGAGCTGCTCACAAACTACGTAATGAGATCCTAGCAACAGTAAGGCTGCCATGTGCAGGTCCTTTGCAACAAAAAAGCATTTTGTCTAGTCTGATAGGTACAAAGGCTTCAGCATAACGTGACAAGGAACACCCCAAGTCCAAAGCTGAGTGTTTCTGGGCAGGGAGGAAGGGATCCTGTTCCTGACCACCACAGTGCTCCCTGTTAGCACTTAGCCTCTGGAACCCGTGGAGAGGAGGGGAGGCTGCTTCTGTACACATCAGAAGACTGGGGTGGAAGCACGCTCCTTGCAGAGACCCCATGCCCTCAGCAGGAAGGCATTGTCTCATGTGTCCTGACTTTAAAGAGGTTTTGAGAAGAGGCCAAGGTGAAGAAGAGCACCCTTTGCACACCTGAGCACTCCTCCCAATAACTTCAGGAGAAGAGAACATCTTGCAGAGCTATCATCTGTTACCTGTTACTGAGTACAGTGATTTCAGCCATTCAACTTCAAACAGAAATTAGAAATTAAATCTGGCACGTTGTCAAGCAGGTGCTGCTGCTGTCTGACCAAAGACACTTCAGAAATCGTCTGAATTTTACTCTGATTTTGCTGTTCTTACAAGCCACTCTGTTTCTTTGGAACATCTACACGAGCAGCTCGTGTAGGACGGCTGGTCCTGCTGTGGCAGTAAGTCGGACGCACGCGTGCTGAGCGTGCTGGCTCCAGGCTGCTCCCGCAGAGCGGCACTGACCCCAGCGCCAGGCAGCCCTTATGTAACGCGCTTGTGCCCCTTACGTAACCTCCCGGTGCTGACAGCCCGCATCTCGGGGTGTCTGACCACCC
This sequence comes from Alectura lathami, assembly GCA_013399715.1. Taxonomy (NCBI): domain Eukaryota; kingdom Metazoa; phylum Chordata; class Aves; order Galliformes; family Megapodiidae; genus Alectura; species Alectura lathami. The sequence continues at coordinate 8,611 of VXAV01006554.1, forward strand.
CACAGCTCTGCCTCTCCAGCTCTCTCACCGCCTGGCTTTTAAGGAGGTATGGAAAAGAAAAAACCTACTGACAGCCTCCCCACATCGCCCACATTAGCGGCATCGCGCCGGCTAACAGCAGGAAGAGGAGTTCTCTGGATTTCTGAATTTCAATGTATACCCCTGCAAATAAATCCCACCGTACAAAACCACAAGTTGTTTCTCTTGACTGGTACCAATGCAGAAAACAAGATAGTTTGCTCTTAAGAATGTGTGTTCTGTCTTTCCTACAGTAGCCGTACAGCACACAGTGCCTGATTTTTTTCAGCTGTTTGCTTAAAATTATTTACAGCTTGCAGAAAACTTAATTTGTAAAAGCAGTTTTTCAGAAAACTAAAAGTGTAAATTACTTGAAATCACACATGCTGATTATCAGAATGGTTAACTCCTAGCACACTGCTGTAATAGAACATTTTCTTTTTGCACTGTTATTATATTTACACAAAAAAAAAATGAAATATTGTCATTATAATACTCGTAGCATTTTTCTTAAGCATCAGCTATAAGAAAGCATTGAAGTTGAAACCTTACTTGTGAGATAGCCTCTCCTAACCTTGTCAACCGAAACACAATGTAGAATTTGAATTCAGAAAGTCGCATTTAACTGTGGCATGCATAAAAACACCGGGCAGAGGATACAAGATAATTTGACCTAAAAAAGCTAAGAGGCTTTAGGCATTAAAACAGACTCAGAACCATTTATCTTAGCGCAACCGCTCTGCCTGAGAGCCACCCACTATGATTAATGTTTGCTGCTAAACACGATGCACACAATACAGGAGTAGACAGAGGGTAAATGCGTCTATCCCAGGGAAAAGTGGCTGCCTGCAGTCAGCCGCATTTTCTCAGAAGTTGCCCTCTGTGACTACAAAGAGGCTGCTAGGAGCATAGAGGCAGGCAGTAGTGGAAAGGGGAAGATGTAACAAGTGTTATGCAGAAAGAATTGATAGGATATCTCCTCCTACAACGAAGTTATGGAGTTTGGAAGGTGGACTTCTAAGCACCCCCGCCCCACCACTTTAGGTACCTTGTTTTGTTTTTTTTGTTTGTTTTACAAACCAAGTGTCATTCCTTGTTTCATTCATTCGTTTGCATACTTCAAAGACAAAACTGGCCATGAGATCAACCACCACCAAGTTCTGCATATCCCATTTGGTGGTAACTACTAAAGTTCTCAACAGTTCTCAGGTTTTTTGGCAGATTAAACAATGCTCCACAAGAAAGGAGCAGGAGAGACCGACACACACACAGGCCCAACAGCCCTGTGGTGGCAAGGGCCAGGTTAGGAAAACTGGTTCATACAGCATGCTATAGGGGAGATCAGAAACTAGAAGAACCTTGCCAACTTGAATTTTCCCAAAGCCAGTCATCTGCTTGGCCTCCACACAAGAAGATTCTTTGAACCACTTCAGGTTATTTGGCCACTTATACACAGAGGAAAAAGGGGGTTAGCTAAGACCCCAAAGCACAAGTTTTGATTATACTAGTTGTCTTAAAGCAAATTTGCAAGCATCATTAATAAGTTAAAAGTAAATCAGGCAGTCATATTTTCTACATATCCCATTAAAAAAAAAAAAAAAATGGAAACTCAAATTCACAGATTACAGAAGCCAAGAAGGACCTTGATGATAATCCAGCCAAGCATCTTCCCTCGTATGTAAAAGCTAAAGAATTTTTCCACCAAACCTGATTAGAATATGTTAACTCAGCTGCAAACAACCAACCCATGTCCTTCACACCAAGAATAATGAGTTGTAGCACTTCTTGCCAAAGGACATTGTGGATCCTAAAGCTAAAAGTGGTTCAAAAGGAGAAAGAACAACATCATGGAATAGGAAGCCACCAAAGATTACTAAGTAGAAAGAAATGGCATCACACACAGAAAATCAGAGCTGAAAATCACTGGTAAGGAGCAGAATTATAGGAGGATGCACATCACCTACCTGCCATGTCCCCAGTGGGGCACCTCAAGAGCCAGAGGCTTTCCAAGCCCCAGAGCTCCTGCGGTGCAGCATTTTTCTGTCTAGCACTGGAGGAGAGCGAGCAACAATTCCACCCATTGTCAGCTGGATGGGAAGGAGAGGAAAGTTCAAGTTTTAAGATGATTTGTTGCTAACACTGCAAGGGTTCACAGAAAAGAAAAAAAAAAAAAGTCATCTTGATGGACATCAACACTGTAGAGCAGCAGTTGCAGAGCTAACTGCACAGAGTGGCACCACTTACATGTGAGGGATCCAAGACAGGGTTCAGCCCAGGATGGTTTGCAGCCTGCTCCTTGCAAAAAAAAGAGAGCTCTTACCAGATCAAATCTCGAGCCACAGCTGCAGCAGAAACTATTAGGAAAGTGTGCTGGGACTGAATTCAGGAGGGGACAGATGTAAACGCCTGCAGCACAGGTCTCCTCCCTTACCCATGCAACACAGTCCTCAACGGTACCGAGGCATTTTGACATCTCTTGTGAATTTCAGGAAAACGTTGTCTGTCTATGTACTCGGCATTGTTTATGCCTGGTTTATTTGCACAGGTATGGGACTATTAAAAAAGCTACAGCCTGTTTAAATACCGCACCCCTTTAACTTACATGCACATGCCAACAACAAAATCTGAAAAATGGGGAAAATACAGAATGAACTAACAAGTGCTCATCTTTAGCTTGTCATCTGAAAATCACCCCTCTCAATGTACTTTCAACTACATCAACTCTTAGGTGCTGCGGGAAGGAACAGAAATAGATACTAGAAAGTGAGAGAGTGGTCCATGGAACCATCTTACAAAGTATCCCACGGTGGAAGTCTGGAAAGTATCTGCCTAACGATTACTCTAACATACAAAAAAATGTGCTACTTAAGTCTATGTATAAGATATTACACTGTGCAACTGAAACAAAACATACACATATAAAACATAATGCTATTCTTATGCTGCTCAGAAAAGAAATTATATTTCATTTAAGAAAAAAAAGAAATCGATGCATATATAGCAAAGACTTGCCTACTTGGCAGTGATGTGGCAGATACAGATCGGTGCTATTTCTCAGGCAACAAGAAGCGTGAGTGTTCAAGGCACCACCAGCAAGCATTGAGACTTCCTGGGTTCAAAATAAATAAAAACCTCAGTGGCTGCACAGGCAGCATAGGCTCTTGGAACAGCCGTGATCAGTCTGTACAGCACACGCAAAGACTCGGCTGTGGAGCAAGTGCCATCTCTAGCAACACACAGACATCAACCCTTTTTTTTCCCCCCCCCACTCTTTCAGGAATTCTGTGTACTGCTTTCCAGCTAGTCACAAAAAGAATTCTCCCTGCAGGCAGGACAGCAGAGAAGCCACCTTCAAAAAAGGAAGAGTAGATTTTCTTTTTACTAGAGCTGTGAAGCAGCTGCTTGCAAGCAATGCTTTTTTTTTGTCCTAATAATCTCATTTTTTTTTGTTTTATAAAAGGAATTTCACCATCAAATCATGGTAATTCTTACTTTGAAAGACAGGAATCTGAAATTTTGACAAGAGATTTCATTTTGACTCTTGCCCTCTTCCTTTGCCTTCTCAATACCTGGTGCAGCCAGTTTTCAAAAGCCTGTACCTGCAGACACAAACGTCCTTTTGGAAGCCGGTTAACAGACTTCTCAAAATCAAATCTCACCGTGCATTTTACTCTCATTTGTATGGGAAATGGAACAACCTCTTCCCTTGTACTCAAACCAGTTCATACATAATTGGGATCCCCTCTGGGTGCTGAAACTCTGTAAGCATACTGCGGTTACACCGGGCTTTCAGCAGGAACATTAACCTAGTTTTATCCTATCCCCTCACTCCAGGTTTCCTTGTTGAGATCACACCTTGTCAATGATCTAGGCTGTCAGGCAAAAAGGCAGAACTCAGGTGATTGGTATTCATTCCAGCACCAGGCTCCAGCCATGCTTCCAGGGCAACTGAACTGTTACAGAAGCAGAACTGAACGGACAGTGTCACCCCTGGCAACAGGCACAGGTCTTTGGGAAAGAACATTACACCTTCTGGAAGCTGGGGTATTGCTTCCTTCTTCTGCCTTTAAGAGCACGCAAGGTGTCTGTTACCACCAGACTACACTCGTATTTATTTAGAGGTTTGCGTTCATACAGTGAGCTCTCAGAGGTCTCATATTCCAAAGCATAATTCACCTCCAAACTACGAAGACTTGCTGCAACCTCACTTTCAGCTGAAAAGTCATAAATTGGGACACAAAAACTTTTTTTTCCAAATGAATAATGGGCTTTTTATTTTCTATATTTTTTTTAAGGATAATTATTTTGCCTTTGCTAACACTTTAATATCAAGTGTTTTCTGAAGAAAGGACCAGCATTGAGGTATTGATATTTAAAATACATTGGCAAAACTACATGTGAACACAGCTTGCACTCCTACAGGGTGTAAGTTTAAAAAGCTGTGTTATGAAAATATAATTAATCCTGCATGACATTTGCATTATATCCCTGCAGCTACCAAACACATGCAAATGATACATTAAGACACGTTTGGAGGCATTCTGACTATTCACTAGGGAAAAATTGCATTTGCAAAGCTAAATTATCAAGTTTGGGCTCTTTTTTAGAGCCCAAACAAAAACCAGCAAACAACAATCATTAGAAACGGTTCCATCTTCACATCAACTGTGAGTTGCATCTGATCACACAAAACAGCAGAGCCTTAAAAAAAAAAAAAAATGCAGCCACATACTTTGAAGTAAAAAGTGAGACTTTGTTATGTTTCTTCAAAAAAGTCTTTTTTTTGTTTTTAGTCAAAACACAAAGAAGGTGCTCTATTTCATCTCATCCTGTTTCAACTTACTTTCACCATTTCAGCTGAAGTTTCTCCAGGCTTTCTGACAGGCTGTCTGATGAAGCCTTGACTAGCTGAACAAACTCTTCTCCTTGCAGCTACCACTCTTCTCTGCTCCTGCCTAACTGCAGGCTTGTGCTTACTCAGCACTGCCAGCAAGCACAGCACAAGCTTCTGCTTTTAGTGCCAGCAGTGTTTTGAGGGTAGTCCTGAAGCTACAGATCATTCTTTTCTTTTCTTTTCTTTTCACCACCCCTTTCAAACAGAAAAGCTCATTAATGCACTGCCACGTTCCAAAGAAGCCTTTGGTCAGCAGAGATGATGCTGAGATCACTCACAGCTCTCCAGCTCTTGTATTTCCTGGAAAGGGAAGTGAGACTCATCCGACTCGCTTTCAGGAGATGGAGGACATTGCTGCAGAAATCTCAGTGCATGTCACACCTAGAGTTGCTCTGGAGAAGTTGTTATTCTGCTGGAAACCATTAAGAAGCACTGCTGACATACAGTCAGACCACATTTTGAAGTGCTTGTGGATATTCAGAACACACCACAACATTAAGCAGTTATATGCAGATGGTACTGCCACTGTGGGAGATGCTGCATGAAAAAGCAAAAGGTCTTTCTCCACCTGGCCTGGCTGAATGACTGCTCTGCTTTACCTCATTCTGGAAAGAAATGCACCAGGGAGGGTAAAGGAGGCATATTCCCATGGCTGCTGTTCCATCAGCTTGACCCTTTCTATTACTGCCAGCTGAAGATGAAGGACTGTGTCCTTTGCTTACGAACATGTTATCCACCCAGAATCTCTTTCTCCATTTACAGATGGACACCTCTCTTCTGAGCAAGTGCTGAAAGACTTCGGTCATCACAAGGAAAAGGTATTCCTGTTAAAAGACACTGGCCACTGTCTGCTAGAATGCCTTGAGAAGGGAAGCTGCAGCACAGGGATGACAGGACTTCCAGAGGTTGGCTTCCCTTGGAGGGAAGGTAGGTGGGTGGGAAGGAATGCACAGAACAAAATAAAATATAAAAAATAAAATAAAATAAAACAAGGCTTCAGCTAGAATTATGTAAAGTCCAATAAAAGGTAACGGAGTCTACATATTGATACCAGTCCTGGCAGAGGGCATGCTCCATGAGGACATGTTATNCGCTCTAAGAAAAAGCATCTTCATCTAGTCTAGAACATTCAGACTTTTAATGCAAAAGTACAATTAAAGCACATGCATTTTTTACATCAGTTAGCTTTTGTTTTCAGAACTAACACTGATGGTGTCTAGGTAGCTTCATTTTGTGAAAAAATACACCATTCCCCACTAGTTAAAATTTCATTCTTCCTGAAAAATACTACCACAAAAAAAAAAAAAAAAAAAAAAAAAAAAAATTGGCACCATGCTGTAGCAAAAGAAATCTGAAAGTGTTACTGCCNTGTATTTCCTGCACAGAAAGGACAGGAAAGGAGTCTTGAGCATCTCACCCTGCTTTAGAGCTAGCTACTTCCTTCCAAGGGATCACGACGTCCAAAGGGCCCACCATCCTAACAGCAGACAGCACCCATTTCTTGTTGCCCAGCACCCAGGCTTCCTTCCAGGTGACAAAAATTCCTGAGAATTTGAGGGACTGTGAACAGGATTGCTCCTGCTCCTCTTCCAACAACCTCACACCATAACCTCCTGAATTCTCTGTTAAAGAGCCCACATTAAGTTTATTCTCTGCCTCACCCCAACAAAATAGACTGTAACTAGCCAGAAAGATGAGGGAAATATGAAACAAAGTCCACAGATGGAGCACACTCCCCAGTTTGGATTCAGAGAGGTTAAAGAACTTTGTCTGATGTCAAAAACACACACACCGAGCGTATAATAAAATAATAAAGTATTTTCAAAATGGATCAAATTATTGCAACGTGTTAAACAGATCACTCCCTTTCAACATTTACAGCACCAGGTCAGAAAGAATTATCTCAGCATTAATGAAAATGTGAAAGTGCTCACTCTGCCTAAAGCTGAGGATCCCAAACGTAATCAATACAACCGCTCACAGCAGCTGTATTAGATTTTCTCTCCACACACCATATACCGAGCTTAATAACCTACTTTGGCATCCTAGAGGTTTGCAGTCTGATAGGGTTAATGCCCTCTAACAGCTACGTCCCAAGACAGCGGTAGTCTAAAAGCTCTGAAAAAACAGACATCACTTCTAATGTGAGGCTTACATGGTAAAACACAATGGCATGGATGTCTGGATAGCATTAAGAGAGAGATGTGATGCACACTTGCACAAAGTACATAAACCAGTTTCTCTGCAGCATGGTACCACAGCACATTAGCCCCAGACTTTTACATCTGTTGTTTTAAACAGCTGTTTTTCTGGGTTTTGTTTGCTGATATTTTTGCTTGAAAGTAAAACATACTTTGGATTACCATGACAACTCTCAGTAACAAGCGGAAGAACCTGAAAATGTGCTTCCAAAATCAATGCTTCACTACCTTTTTGCACTGCTCATGTATTACTTTAGAACTGTAGGAATTTTGCACTCAAATTCAGGCAACAGAAGAGAAGCCTAAATCTGTGCATTTCTATAGGATACAGAAAGCAGTTACCAGTTACAGGAAATCTAAAGTGGTGATGGGAGAAGTTTGTGGTTAAAATACCTACCAAGGCACCTAAAAACTGATACTCTTCCTGGATTCTGCAAGAAGACTGAAAGCATTAGATGAGAACTGCCAGGCTTCTGGTTCTTAATGAAATTCAGATTAAGCCCCAACCGCTGACATATATACTCGTATTGAAAGAGACTCAGAACGCATTCCAGTTGGAATGTCATAACCAAAGGTGACTGTATTCACTTGAGCTTAAGGTTCCTGTGGCTGACCCAGTTTTGCCTGTTTACAAAATGAGAAGAGAGAAAGAACAACTGAAATTGAAGTGTAGCCCTGCTCCTTTTTATAGCATCTAAAAGGCACAGGAGATCCATGACTAGCTCCTGGTTACTTCACACCAAAATGCTAGAGAAAGGCAAAAGAAAACTATAAAGCCTTAGATTCAACTGCAGTTTGGATTTTATTTGTTATGGCTGATTATGGAAGACATTTGACCTCAATAGCGATGTTCTACCACCACATGAGCACTGGGTTACTCACTAGAAAAGGCAGCGCGTTGTTTTCAGACTTGGTTTGCCCAGAACTAAGAGAGCATTTCGTCACAAGCAGCTGTGGCAGACATTTTAAAAAGTAACCTCCAATGCTACACAACCACCACAGAATAGAGGAGGTTACACAGCTGCACCCGGAGCACACAAAGCATGTGCTTAATACAGTGGTGAAGGAATTTCAGCACCCCAGGATTTATGTATTTATTCATCCAAAACTAAAGCAGAATCTCCCTAATCTATCTTTCCTTCAGGCCACCAAAGCTTTTCACTGCTCTACAAGTCAGATTGCTCTTACCTGTTGCTTGAGAGCCTCTAGAGATTCGAATTCCAATTTGGCCAGCTTTATCTGGATGTCTCTTGGCTTATCAGGAATTACAAATGCCATGACAAACTTTATTGCTAGTAGCAAGTGCTGGAAAAGAGTAAAAAGAAAAACATTATTCTATAGTTTGAAGCATGGAAAGAAAATTTTTCGAAGTGTTAGTACTGGATGTAAAAACATCGATGGCAACAAGTACACAGGTAACTTACCATCATCATACTTAGGCTCAGCTACCCCATATTCTATTTACAGTCATTGATAATTTGAAATCAAACATTTTGTTTAGTTTATTTTCATAAGAATCCTATTTTCACTACACATTCAAAGTTTCTAATTTGATTTTGTATTTGTTATTCCAGATGAACTAATAGCTTTTTAAACATTTTGCTGGTGCACAGAAACTGAATTATGGCACGCAGCACATAGTGATTTCTATGCATGTGTGTGACACATTTATACACACGTGACAGTAATACATCAGTGACAACCTGAACACAGATTAAGAGGTTAATGAAGCAATTAACAAGACTGCTGTGTAAGGCAATGTGTAATACCATATTATTCAAAAAGTCATGTCAACAGCAAAATGTTCTTCTACTCATACAAAAGTTTTCTTTTCCCACTCAAAATGGTGTCCCAACAGAAATGCTGCAGCTAACCCCCAAAAACATGTATTTAAAATAGAGGATTCAAAGGACCGACGTGTTTTAACTACTTCACCACATGCAGAGCATCATTGTTTTATCAAGTGAACAAAGCCCATAAAGCAGCACTCCAAAGGTGTTTTGGATTTTGGTGGGGTCTTTTTTGGCAATAAACCTGTTACCCACACAGACTGACGACTGCCTTCGACACTTTGCCAGAGTTGCTAGCACAAACAGTAGCCTTTGCACACAAGGACAAAGCCCTAAACATGAAGGCAGAGCTTCCCATTCAGAAAGCCTTCAAGCCAGAGAGTGCTAGATCACAGTAATACAAATGGGGAAGAGTCATTATTTTTCTTGCCCTATGCCCTCCTGTCATCCTCTCTCCTAGGCATCCACTACAGGCTGCAGTAAAAATAAAAAAAATAAAATAAAAAGGAGAGGACTGGATTAGACAAACAAAGCTCTACCTATAAACTGCTCAGAACCAAGCGGGATGTCTTTGTGGGTAAGATTGTGACCTCAGGAAATGTGTAGGACTTAATAGACAGCGAATTCGGTTCAATTCCACCTCATAAGTCCTAGTGAACCTGAAAAATGGCATGACAGCAGCAGCTGTTGCTTGTTAACATCTCTCAAAATATATAGAGATTCCCGAAACCTCTTCTGCTGTTCTTACAAATTAGGAGTAATACTAATAAAATTGGGAAGGCAGCTGGCAGAAATGATGAATGTTGGTCTTATGACTGAGACAACCTCTTTAAAAGAAAACGTATCTAATTCTATTAGCAGTTTTTATTGCATTTTGGAATTGCCATCTGAAGGAAATGCAAGAAAAATTGAAGAAAACGTAGGGAGATGAGTAGTTGTATTCATTTTATCATTCATGCTCTGTACTGATTTCTTAATGTTGCTTCAGTGTAATTCCTGTAAATCAGATCCAGGAAAAGGAGCCATCTGCTTTCAAAGAAGAAATGTCTTAGGCATACAGCATAAATCACCAGAACAGACAGCAACATTCTCCCTCAGAGTACAACGTTACATTAACAGTAGTATGGATATATTATAAAAAGAAATCACTAAGCTTATCCAAAGCTGTTATACAACTAGTGCAATGTATTTGTCCAATATTAACATTTCTTCACAGAGCTGATTTTGGCGTTATTTAAATTCAGGTTAAAAAACCAACCGCTGTTTCTCACTGCAGCCATCTAAAACCGATGTTGTTTCCAAGAACATGCCCTTCATAACGATTTCAAGAGGACTACTGCACGATGAGCAAAAGCCAGGATAACATTAACACAAGCTGTAAGCTCCCTGATGCCAGCAGCAAAGCTCCTCCCCCCTCCATTCTGCATTCTGCCTAATGTGCCCAGAGAGAAACAGCGATGAGCCTCTCCCTCTTGAAAACCTCAGTGCCACCAAACCCTCTGTGGTCTTGGGCCAGGTGCTTCGAGGGCTAGAGGAGCTATTCTGCTCTGCACAGCTACTGACAAGGGGAGAAGCAGTAGCTGTGGTTTGCAGCGGAGTGTCCCCAACCTCATCTCTTCTACAACAGAGAATGCAAATTAAGGTTAAAATCCTGGAATTCTGAAGAGCTAATTTAATTTCTATAGTGGTCTGACTGCAGCAATTCCTGTCAAAATCTACTCAACTGAAAAATAAAAAAGGGAAAAAAAAAAAAAAAACAACAAAAGCAGTACCTGCATCGCTGGTTAGTTGATCAGGTGCATGCCAAATGTGAGCTTGGAGAGACTTTACTAAAATTCTGTGCCAAAATCCTGTTTTAGAACCTAATATTTACAACAAAAATCACTTAAAATAAGAAGCCTGGACACAGTCCTATCTACAAGCAGCACGTACTATGAAACAAGGTCAATGACTACTCTACATAGATTAGGATCTCTACACCAGAGCCTCTGTTTTCTGCTGGTATATGCAAAATACCTTCGCAAACGTAAAAGAAATATCACTGCAGGATCATGCAGTCATCAGAGCTGAGCACAAGGAAATCATTAGGTTCTTTGCTAGGGCTCAGAGTAGGAAAAGTGGGGAAGGAAAAAATAATTCTGTCACGGGAGCAATAGAGGCAAAGAAAAATTTCCATAAAGCACAGGAAGTTCTATTAAATTAAACTGTCTTTAGTAGCAGTAAGATAAATTTATGAGGACATATTCTGCAATACACATACAAAGAAAGCTTGAGCAAACTTTCCTTCCCACTTTCAGTCTGAACTGGCTTCATTAGCGTCTCACTAATGGGGCAGAATCAGCACAGCAGATGGACTTGAAGAAAGGCCTTTCTTCTGCTACTCTGCTCAACGCCGCTTTTAACGCCTCGAACTGCCTGTGTGAGGGAATTTTTGTGAAATGGGAATAGAATCTGTCTTACTAAAAACAAAAACAAAACCTCTCTGATACTGCCTTCAATACTTCATTCGATCCACAGAAATGCCCAAAATCCTGGCAGGGGGCATGACAAGGAAAAGTTATGTTACTACTTTTGTCCTACTTCAGAGCTTCTTCACATCTCCCGCTCAGTCGGAGGCCGCTGCCTTCCCCTCCTCAGACACACGTGGCACACGCAGTCCAACCTGCGCGCTCCATCCATCCCTCTGATCTCCATCCCAGCATAACCCACCCTTCCTGCATTTCCATTTAATTAGTGCAGAAATCCTCATCTGTACCTTTATTACCAATCCACAGTGAAACCTCACAAGTAGAAATCTACTCTGAGAAAGACACCAGGCGCAACATGCAGCTCTGAGGCATGTTTCAACCTTGTGAAGAAGTACAGAGCTACACCATGGGAACCAGCATTTCTTTGCTCCTGTTCCACTGGCACACAACCCTTTCCAGTCAAGTCGTGGCCTTATGCCTTACTGATTTGCTTTCTTTCAGAAGTAAATTCATTCTAAATACTACAGTCGTGTTGTATAACTGTCACTATTGAAAACAAGCTAATTCCAGACCAGCACTCCTCAGCAAGAGCCTTTAACAGATAAGACCAGATAAACGATTTAAAAATAAAAAAGGAAAATCTCTCAGGAAGCAGAACTCTATTCATGTGTCCAGGCAGTTACAGCAAATGTAAAGCATGAAGGAAAGCAAGAAAAATAAAGGTGAAGTTTCAAACACCATATTTTGGTGAAGGAGCTGGTGAGCAGGGGATGGTCTCTTCTGCCCTTGGGGGTTTTTGTTCCCTTTACTACAAGGCTCTAAGAGCCCAGCTGGAAAACAAACAAAGCAAGCCAGCACGCCTTCTGGAACCTGGTGCTGTTCTTTGAAAGCCTTAAGGAAAAACTTAAGCCAGACACAACTTTCAACATAAATCATCAGCGGCAACCTGTTAAGTAACCATGTTCTGCCAGCCCACATGCTAGTGAAGTTGAAGGCACAAATAATCCAATCAGTTGTGAAGGCATTATTTTTTTTTCCCCCTCTTACAGCAACACTGTATTTTTTAATTGTTTTTCTTTTTCTTTGAACAAGTTTTCTATTTATGTGTGGACTATTTCTTACTACTGCTTCAACTACACTATACACCACTATACATCATATTCAGTCATCACTAAACTGAAGCAGCACCTGTTTTCAATAGTCTTTCTGAGAATATTTACATGCACAGCAGTCCTCCACAATTTTCTCAACTGTAACGGTTAAGAGGTGAGGCAGCCCTTACCCTCTGCCACCGAGATCTACAGGAATTTTGTCACTGATGTATTTTGTGCTGCAGTAAGACCACTAATTCCTTACTTCTCAGTATATACATGCCTATTCAGCCTTGTAACGGAGATTTTACACTTTCTCTGATGTAAGTTGCTTTGGTTTCTTTGTGTGCATGTTTGGGTTTTTTTTAGACTCTGAAATATGAAAAAAAATGGGTTGCTAAGGCAGAGAGGTTTATTTGTATATGTATATAAGCATCACTCTTCCCTCTCTTCAGGCAAATTGCCATTTGGGAATCTATCACTAGAAATTAAACCTTCAGCAGGTTCTAAAAACACCTGCTGAACTACAAGATTGTCAAGAAAGCAACTTCCAGTACCATTCTTGTACAATCTTCTGACTTACTGCAACTTGGGAAAAACAGTTATGGGTACATAAGCACAAACCCTAATAATCTTGTTTCATAAACATATCACATTCTACGATGAAAAAATATCTCACAATGCAGCATATGTGTGACACTATTTTCTAAAAACTCCATAAAAATGCAAAGTACACAAATGAGCCTTTCAGACATGATCTAAGACATGATTTTTCTCACATTTGTTTCCTCCTGCAGTCAGTTCAAAAGACATGAAAAAATGCAGTAGGTGTAAATTTGTCTTAGAGCGTTTAAGTATTTGCTAATGGTTCATTCTGCAGTAACCCAGCAGCCTCCAAAGCAGCACGATAATGCACCCATCCCTATGTTACCATTCGATAACCCTGAAATGTTTTGGCACAACCCTTATCTCAATTTATGGATAGTATTTAATAGGAACTGGGATAAGAGTTGCCAAAAGCTAAATTAGCTAATGCTGAACGTAATGAACAGCAGAGCTTTGATCGTGCTCTGAAATAAATTCCAAGTGAAAAGTGGAAAGAAGGATGCCCATGGAATTCAAATTGACAGTGTGATTTATACCAAGCCTTATGGAGTGCCTCTTAGCTGATTGCTAGCATTACATATAGGCTACTGTTCTGACAGGTATGGTTGATTGTCAAAACGCCCTCATGTTCCACATCGAGGAAAGAAAAAAAAAAATTTGATATTTTCTATTAATCTGCAGAACTTACACTACCTTCTGCCTCTAAGCCATGCATTTTTCTCCATGAAAAAAAAAAGGATGCAAGCACATTACAGTCATTGTAATTATGCACTCCAAGGATTTCTGCTTGTCAGGACTCAATTCATCACCCGCTGCACAACTGGATGACCTGGGATTAATAAGGAGACATGAAGCATTACGTCTGCCAGTGGCTTGGAATTACTGTAAGTCAGGTCAACGCTAAGCAGAAATTGTCACCTGCTGTAGGCACCACAGCTCTTGAAAGCTCTTTGCTCCTGCCTCAAACCTCACCTGCCTCAGTCCAAGCCAAAGTGGACAGGTACCTCCCAGCTGAACTCTGGACGGACCTCTCCTTTCATATCTGTACATTTTGATATACTTGAGTCTGAGACAATTAATCGACTTTTCAACTTGACATTTTTCTTCCATTTATGCTAGGAAAACACGATGTTGCATTAACATTAGAATTTATTTTCAACGTTGATGTTTTTGTTTTTGCCTTGACAGTACGCAGCACAAAAGAGGGAAGTCTCAGCGACCTGTCTGCAGAGCTGACACACACCAAGTTTTACCTTTAACTGTGACTGGTAAGTTACCTGACTAGACAAATACCATTTTAAAGAGGTCTCCTTACTTCTCCCACAGCTACCTCGCTTTACATACAACTCCCCCATGATGTTTTCAAAGCTGATTCACAACAACATAATTATTCCTCCTGATAAAGCCTTTTTACCTCACAACACCAAGATGAGAGTTATACCTGAATAAATACATTTTTAACCAAAACAGAGCATTTTACCACACTGGCAGCACATTTTCTCTGAATGATTAATAATTTTAATGTAACTCATAGCCTTCTTCCATTTGTTCATCCTGTTGTAAGTGGCATGTTTTACTCTCCTTCTGTTTGAAGCCAGCAAGTAAATTGAGCAGGACGCAGCACATTTGTTTTAACCCAGACCAAAAGGTGAGTCATGCAATGCTAAACGATGAACAAACAGTCACAGCCATGAGTCACCAGAGCATAACCATGGTATTGCGATATATCACAAGTAAGCTGCAGATTAATCAGTCTCTATTCCCATGCAACTTTAATGAAATCAAATTAAATGAAATGTGTACAATAACACTAGCTAATCTGAAATGATGGTATTCTGTGGAGAAAAATTAAATTAACAATTTTCATATTGGAAACTCATCACCTGCATTTTTCCTGTAAAGACTAGAGGGTTCTTTTTCAGAACAATGCAAACTCAAATAATCCTTTTGCTTCCCAATAAAGGTCAGAAGAAAAGCTTAGCATTCAGCTGAACTATTTTAATTAAACATTGCAGCAGGTGTTTGGATATGCTGCCAGCTCCTGAAAAGCCTGTATAAAAAAACGTATCTTTAAAAAAATGAAGACCTGTATGTCCTCAAGCCCTCTTTATCTGTCTTCTCTGTGAATGGGTACTCACAAAATTACATAAGATTTTCTTTCTTCTGAAACACCAGCAGCTGCCCTAGCTATGAAGAGTTCTTCATCAAAGTTGTTGGAAGCCAGCCATGCAGTGCTCAAGACAACCTTTATGGGCACAGCAGATCTGTGCAGCACAGCACAGCCCTGAGTTTAACCTCACCTGCTGAGCAGCTTGAACTTTTGGGAACTCAGCTGGTCTGCTCAAGCTCCCAAAAAGAGAACCTTCACCTGCAAGCCACATCCACTCTGGGACAAAGTACTGCAACCAAAGCAGATCCCTTTGCAGGTCATACCCACGCAGTAAAGTTTGTCATGGTCAGATATCTCACGCACTCCCATAAAAGCAGGCATCTTGCCCGAGTCAACAAGGGGTTCACAGTTATATTCTGATGTATGAGAAAGGAATACCAGCAAAAATGGTAACACAGCAAGGAAGATCAATTACCCCTCTATGTTTTGTTTGTTTGTTTCTCCTTAGACTTGATAGTTTGGCCTCTGGAACTAGAGACAGAACAAAAAAATCAACAAACAGTTTAATTTCATTGGTGTAACAGTTCTGGCAACATACAGTGAGCACAACTTCTTACCTTCCTAAGACTAGGGAGGCTGAAAGAAAGAACATAGCAGTGCTTACAGATTCCATTAGGATTTTAAGACCACTTGGGTCTTCAGTCAACTTATAGGAAAGGCTCAGCACCACTTTGTTGCTACGAAATGCTATCACAGAGGAATAATCAGTCATGAGAACCTGCAGCTGACTCATTCTCCGACTGAAATGATCTCAGCTGAGAAAGCCATGTCCAATTTGAAATTAATTAAGTAGCAATGCCAAGCACGGCTCCAAAAGAGGCCTTGCACATGGCAAATGGGCAGTGCTGAGATGTCAGAGAAGATCGTGGAGCAGGGACTAAACCTGAACAGGTCCCTGAGTTACTGCAATGTCATATGCAGCAGAGATAGGTGGGAAGCAGACTTTGCACAGACAGATCTCAGCAGAGCTGAGCAATGCTGCCACAGATTCTGAGAAGTCCAGGGACTCGAGAAAGAGGATATCCATACTTGTAATAGCTCTGTTAGTCGTAACTAAAAGGAGTTATGCGGTACTGAAAATGGCTGTCTCAGCTTCAAAACTCACTCAGGGAATCAAAGAAGCAATGCATCGTGACAGGAGCAACTCCCACTAGCAGAGAATCTGGCCCTGCTGTAAGCCAGGCAGATGGCATTATGGAAGCATGTATCCTGCAGATACACAGGACTGAGGAAGCCTGACTCCTGGGGCAAGGCTGTTGTGAACAGAGCGCACCTTGGGATCAGATGTGACACACCTGCTGCCTCCAAGGTGGCACAGTGACTCCTGGGGTGGAGGGCCAGGTCAATCTGATGAATTCATTCCCCTTCTGTCTTAAAAAAAGGTAAATGGTTATGGAAGTGAAGTTATTGAAGATCACAGCTCTGCAGCCGACATCTTTGATCCAAACACAGACTCCTTCAGTCACATGAATCTTAGCTAGAAACAATCTGTTGCACAGTGAACAGCCAAAACATGAACTAAATTTTCAGCATTCAAAACACTGCTTTGCTGCAACCCTGGCTATCTTTTCAGAGCTGTTATGTGAGAGAAGAAATCCCTAAACCCTCATCCTAAATCTTTATATTTATATATACATATGTAATTGTCCGAGTGTTCTGTGATACTCCAAATACACACCTTCTTATGTACTACAGGAACATTCCCCATATACTCAATGAAAGAACTTGGCCCAGAATGTTTGGGATCAGGCAGTACTTGAGGGTGTGGGGTTATCTGTGACACAATGATCACAGAACTATCTTCTAACACTGTACATTGTCACACCAGATCCCAAAAGGTTAAACACCTGTCAGGTAACAGGCTATTAAGTCAATTTGCTACTTCACTTTTTTCCTACCACCTCACCTAACTGGGAGAAGAAATATCAGCACATCTCAAACATATGTAAGCATTAAGAGAAAAAAAAAAAGTATATTTTTCTTTCAGCCTAGAAGAACATTACCATTCTTTGACAGTACTGAATAGTTCGGGGTTAGACAAGATGGCTTTGCCATAAACAGCAATTTAAAACCCATTTCTATGATGAACCATTTTAGCATCACAGACACCTAGCTCTCTCAAGCCAGAAGCAATGTTGTCACTAGTCAGCAGACATGCAGGGTGAAGTTATCTTGTTTTGCTCACTTTCAGCAGGAACAAGCACATTACCCTGTCTGTCACCTCAGACTTGAAAAGCATCTGGATCCTTTTCAGAATTTGTAGAGATGCCAAATGTAAACACAGTAGTGCCAGACACTGTACTGCTTCTGTTTTCATTTTAAGCATTCATGCAATCCATGATTTTTTTTTCTTTTAATCTGATCTTTAAATTCAGTTACAGTATTTCAAATACTGCATCACTAGACACATGACACACTATATCATTGTATCTGATCCTGGCTCAGGTTTTTACAAGTTTGTTACTGTTTCAGGCCGGGGGGAGGTGGATTTTTTTGTTCATCCTTTTAAGTATCTTTGCATCCTTCCATGTTGTATTTACTTATTTTTACTGGTTTCTCCACCACACAAGGCAGCCTTAAGTAACATGGTTCAAAACAAAAACATTTGGGGACCAGGAAGACTCCAGATTCTTCTCAAGATGTAAGCCAGCCTTTAGCATTAGCAACATCCAAGAGGACCACTACGACTTCACAGCAGGTAAATTCTGAGGGCTTTTTTTTTGTAAATTTGGGTCGCTTACAGTGAATACAAGACATGCTTGAGAAATCTAAAATAGGTTTTCTAAAGGAAAGAACATGATTACAGTAAGGTCTCCTTTATTTCATCACTGTGACATACAACCAAGGTGAGTTTTACAATACAAACATGATACAGTGGCACTGACTGCAGAGGCACTTTGTTACCCAGTTCTGATGTTCCACTCCTTGATCTCATTAGGGCCATGCTTGGTTGTTAAGAGGGGTAAACTTTCTGAGAACATTTTGCTTTCAGAGGGACACAAATTCCATTCATTCATGGTTGGGTTAAAAGTTCAAATCTCTTTCTTTCACTTCTTTTTATTCCCCAGCATGCCAGTCTTATCTTCACATGGCCCACTCGATTTTTCATCCCTTGGCATTTTACTATTTTTAAAGCTTAAATATATACAGTTGTCCTTTATTTTTAATTCTTCTTCATGCTTTTATAATATTGTCAAACTTGTTATCTCTAGGTGGACTTGCTGCATCATTTTTTGTCCGCTTTTAGCAACAGGATATGCTTAATGGGATCAATTACTGGGCTTCTCTGATCAATCTGTAGCTTGCACAGCCAGCTCTCACCGTGTTGCCTTTGAAAATGCACCGCAATGATTTTTGTCGCGGATCAACATCCCTCAGGCGTTACGCTGCTGGAGCCCCCAGCTCTGTTCTCTGTACCTGATGCTAGAGGGAGAACACAGCAGCTCACACAGGCAATTTCCAGATTTCAGGTAATTCATGTGCCGGCCCATGTAATCCAAAAGCCTACTGCATGAGGCCACTCGCGCATCCCATGCAGCAAAGTCCCAGCCCATAAACAGTAGGTACTAACAGTTTAGCATCTAGGATTATTACAAGAAATACAAAATTCAACCACTAAACTTATCTTCCCATAGGGGATTTTCGAAATTGGAAGCACTTCATATTGGCTAGGGTGATGGCTCTCATTCTGTTTCCACGTTGTGTGTCCTCCCTTTCTATATATTCGCACAGCAACAGCATTTAAGAGAAGAGACTCATTTAAAACAATACACTTCTCTGAAGATGATGTTGTCTGTAATGTTCCACGTGGATCTGTTTTTCAGAATGCATACTTTTCTCACGAAAGAAGAGAAAGGAATAAAAACAAATATTTACTTCAGATCTAATACATGTTTTCCTTACACAACATTTACATATGTTTTCTGGCCTGGTTAGAGTGACACTGGGAGAAAAGTGATATTCGAGCATTCACATGCAAAGACAAGCAATTCCTTGTATCTGAAAGCACTTTCAACTGAGCAATACTCTACCATAAAAACATTTTAAAACAGACCAACAGCATTTTCAAGACTGTTAGCTTAGCTTTTACCTTGAGCAATTACCAGCACAGTTTCCAGCCATGATGGGACAAAACTAGCTTCCCCTGCACACTAACTCTACTGAAGTGCAGATGGCCTTTGCTGACTGCAGACGATCAGCAGGGCATTCCCTCTGTGCAGCAGCCTTCCCACCATGTGTGCAGGGCTGGGTCTTGTGCTGCATGAAGGCAAGAAGCTTTGTGAACTACTCTTGTATAGATGAAGAATGTTGAGATCGTATTACTGGAGAACCTGTTAGGAAAGATTCTCGTACAAGCTCTGATGTGCTCAGCCTCAATCAATCAAATACAGGTTGGGCAGAGAATGGCTGGAGAGCAGCTCTGAAGAGAAGGATTTGGGTGTGTGTGTTGATGAAAAACTCAACATGAGCCGACAATGTGTGCCTCCAGCCCAGAAGGCCAACCGCATCCTGGGCCGCATCAAGAGGAATGTGACCTGCAGGGCAAGGCAGGTGTTTCTGCCCCTCTGCTCTGCTCTCTTGAGACCCCACCTGGAGTACTACATCCAGTTCTGGGGCCCCCAACACAAGAAGGATATCGAGGTATTGGAGGAGGTCCAGAGGAGGTCCACAAAGATCATCGTGCAGTGGAGGGTGGAGCACCTCCCCTGTGAAGGCAGGCTGAGAGAGTTGGGGTTGTTCAGCCTGGAGAAGAGAAGGCTCTGGGGGGAACTGACAGCAGCCTTCCAGGACCTGAAGGGGGCCTACAGGAGAGCTGGGGAGGGACTCTCTAGAAGGGCATGTAGTCATAGGACAAGGGATAATGGCCACAAACTGGAAGAGGGGAGATTTAGGCTAGATATTAGGAAGAAATTCTTTCCTGTGAGGGTGGTGAGACACTGGCACAGGTTGCCCAGAGAGGCTGTGGATGCCCCCTCCCTGGCAGTGTTCAAGGCCAGGCTGGATGGGGCTCTGAGCAACCTGCTCTAGTGGGAGGTGTCCCTGCCCAGGGCAGGAGGGCTGGAACTAGGTGATCTCTAAGGTCCCTTCCAACCCAAACCATTCTATGAGTCTAAGGTTTTAAAATTATTGTATGCTGATCAAAGATCACTGGATTATCTGGGGATAAAATCACAATCTCCTTCATATTTTCAGACATCTGCTAAAGAAAAAGAAACAAAGCTCTCTCTTCGCTAGCTCAGACACCTTTCTCAATACCATCAAATGTGCTAAGTAAAAAGTCTTCAAATCTATTTCATGTTAAGTCTTATCTTCTCAAGAATCCAGATGTACAATTAGGCTAGCGTGTGAGTCTACTTCTAGGACTCTGCTACTTCTCAAGAATGAGAATCTCTTTTTAAAAAAAAAAAAAAAAAAGAAAGAAAGAAAGAAAGAAAAATGTATATTATTAGCTATAACATTATTACTTCAGTGCCCAGATAGTTCAGCTGGAGAATCCAGCCTCTGCATGAGATGTTCAAGTCAAGTTATTTCAAGTGCTGCAGGTCAATAAGCCAATACCACTGCACTCCTCTAAATGAGGCCAGGAGTTCTCATGAGGTTTTACCAATAATTTCAGAAATACTAGATTATTCCTTTTAATACTCTTTGTCTTACCTAACAGTGCAGATCCCACTAAAAAGAAATTCCGTTGTGTTCCAAGAGACTCTATGCAAATAAAAATCTGAATACATATCCAGCTGGAAACTGAAATTCTTTCTACACTGCCATCTCATTGTTTGCAGAATGGAACAACTTGAATTAAGTTAGAAATTAATTAATTTCCATTTCAAAATGTAAAACAACATCCACTACAGAGTAAAATAGTTTTTAAAAGGTACCTTTCATTTACACTTATTTGTTTATTTATTAATGCAAATAGTTTCATGAACTGTGCATTTCAGCCAAACACACTCTCCTCTCACAGTTTAATTTCTGGTATGAGCACTACGGTCATGAACATCGGATTAAAAGGTGACAGAAGGACCACTCTTATTAGAATGTGTTGTATTTGCACTCAAACAAAAATATCTAAAAGTGTGAAAATAAATTCAGAAGAACCCAATGAATGATAGCTAAACGTATTGTATACATCCAAGATCAACACAGAGTGAAAATCCGTTTTTAAGTAGTTTCAGTCAGGTGCTGAGATGGCCAATACTGTGATGAAGAAAGAAAAGAAGAAGGATCTTACAGTCAAAGTGAAGACTTATTCTGGGCACAGGACTGCTGAACTGTTCTTAACAAATTATTTGCTTCTGTAAATGGAGATCCTAGCTAGATTATATGATGCTGTAAAGCTATTTTTATCCTATACAATATAAGATCCATGGATGAAGAGAATTTGTAAATAAAAGGAAAAGACTGTAATGGCCCAGGGAAGTTCAAAAGGAAAATAATTTACAACTTTGCATTAAATTATCAGAGGAAAAAAATGCATGGCAACTTTTCTTTCAGCAAATATTTGAAGACTCGACCACTAGTTAAGTTACTTTAAGACTTCAGAATGCATTTCTCAGTATGATGAAAACATTGAAAGCTATTACAAATATCTAAGTTTTCAACTATGGGCACAGAAAAAGCACAAGATAAAGCTTGTAAGTACACATCTAGTTTTCTCCCCCATGCACTCTCAGACATGCACAGTCCCCAAAGCAGCCTTTTTAAGACCTACCCACCCTACCATATGAAAACCAAACGAACCACAGCCCTGCACATGCCACAGATTTATAGAAGCAACTCCATCTGACTTCAGTGCAAGCATAAAGGATATTGTACCCAGCAGGCATTTCCCTTAAGAAGTGCAAAGCTCCTTTAAACTTGCACTTCACTGCACATTCAGGTTGTCTGCACACCATAGGTCTCAGGGGAGTGTGAGCACGTCACCAGGCAATGATAAAATCTGGAACTATATTGCTATTTACCACGACTACATATGAATCACACCGCAGCTCTACCCAAATGTGATAGGATTCCTAAGAGGCACAAAGTGCTCAGTGAACCATCACACTTTTTTAATGAGCAAATTTCTTTCTGTCCTTCCTAATCTCTACAACACACACCAATCCACACTCGGCTCTCCCCGCGGTATGACACGTAATTGCAAAAAGGTAACTGTGATTCTTTCGAAAGAACAAAAGCTGATGCAAAACAAATGGCTAATAGCAACCTTCCTGTGGGACCAGGTGAGAAGACTCCCATCTTCTAAGTGAAAGCTTTTTCCAGACTAAAGTCACAACGAGGTACGTATCAAGCCTCTAACATACAAATTCTATTATCAGAAATATTTTTATCCAGCTTAATTACCTGGTGTTGAACAAACACCACTCAAGGCAACAAAAACAAACAAGCTACGCAGGTATACACAAACACAGGTGGCAGCTATCCAGATTTAGCACACAGGGACCTTCTGGTTTACCACAACTACAGCAATGTCCTGTCATCTTCACTGCGTTGCTTATATAGTTTTCTAGAAATTTTTTAATGAAGTGGTTTTAAAAAAACAGATTTCTATTAATTTTTGTTTTAAAAAGAAGTTTACTGATGCTCCCAAGATGTCAGTATTGCACTGCTTGCTTTACCATCCTCAGAAGCCTCCTTCACTGTGAAGCTTCAAAGACAATGCTGATGAGTGTCTAAAGTATGTCTCATATCTACCAGAGAAGCAATCAATGATAATGCACAGCTAGATTTTTACTGTCAGCAAGAAACAACCTGATGACAGCCACTTTTCCCTGACAGAAGTTCCACACTAAATTTGGTGGAAGCCTACTTCCTCTAGTGGGAGCAGCCTAGTGAGAGCTGTCAAGAGTCATACACGCAGAGTGTGTGGAAATACATAGCTCTAGCCTTCTACTTCTTCACTAATCAGAAGTTAACCTCTCACTTGCTCAATTTTTCAAGCATTAGCTTATTGTTTAAATACAACTATGAGAATTATTTCCAGGGTGGTTGTTTAGGCTCAGTAAGTGCTTCAGGATAACAAGCAACTCAAAAACTCCTTTAAAAATAAAGCTGAACAGCTACCTTCAGGACTGACAGATCTTAGCAAGAGAAAGCATATTAGGATGGCAAAGCAACTTCCGAACCCAGCTATAAATTAGCTTATAAATAGGCTGGTGCCACCACAGCACTAACACAGGTACAGCCCCACCACTGCACCCCCTGCCCCTTTTCAAACAGATGGAGGGTGGAGGGAGGAGAGTAAGTTGCTCAGGTTCTTTAACTGTGCTGTTACAGAACCAATCATTTTGCCTACCGCTCGTTTTGACTCATTCCTCCAGTTTGAGGCTGCACAGTGAATTCCTTTTGCTGAAAGGACTTTTTCTACTTAAATTCTGCCAGCCTGTGGGGAATGCAGTAAAGACTTTTCCATCTTCTTCCAGAAGCTGAGAACGAAGGATTTTTTACCTACTTACTTCAAGCAATTGCAGATATTTATGATCTATCACACACACACACACACAACACTTTTAAAGAATATCACAGAAGTCAGAACTAGGTAACATAACTAGAAGCTACTTCAGTCTCTTTGACTTTGTCTTCACTGAATGAGGAAAAAAAAAAAAATGGTATCACTTTCTCCTCGTGGTAGGTAAAATCCCTACCCGCTTTGCCTCCTGTCCCCCTTGTGAAGTCTTCTTCCCATTCTGGAAGCACACCAATAAAGCACCGCTCCTCTCAGGCAGTTAAACTGCCAACACTCCATCCACCTCAGCACATGCTGGGGGATGAACCTGCAATAGACCTGACAGCTCCTACATCATCATTAGGTCAATTTTACGGAATTACAGGTCAGCAAAGCCACATACAAATTAATTTAAGAAGTCAGAAAAATGAGAAGCTGTACTTCTCATGGGGCTCTGGTACTTTTCATTAATCTGAAGCCGAATTTATGGTCCAGCCGCAATTCCCTGCAAAAAAAAAAAATACTGTAACTAGCACAGCAGACATGGAGATATTCCTGAATCAAAGGGTTCCCACTGAACACGAAAGATGAAAACCAGACCTTCTCATCTAAAGAAGGTCCTCTGACCTTAACTGCTCTACGCATTCAAAGTGAAGACTCCAGCAACTCCCTAACTCTGAACAGTTGATGGGAAAACCAAAAACTGTCACGGTGCTGTAACATAGAGGTCTCAGCTGTTCTCAGAGGATTCTGGAATCAATTTATCTATACTAAATTAGCTGCTTTGCTTCCAGACTTTTTACAAAATCTGCAATGTTCTGTGTACCAGTGGATCAAAACAAGAATTTTATTTACTTTCTTAGCAACATTGCCATTTCATGTTTTTGCTTTTATCTTCGCTGTTAAAAATATGAGAAGCACTGACCAATTTGAAGACAAGTCATCTGGCTAGGTATGCATGGCCAGCTCTCAGATCAGGTGTTCTGATTAAGCACTTACTGGATGGGAAATGCTTAATTCCCAGTCCAAACACCACCTTCTGCTCCTCAGCTGCCACAGGTCAAAGTAACTTTTGCAGGACATCAACTTTACAATCCAATCACTCTGAAGTTCTGTATTTCAAGGATAAAAGTAAAAAATAAAAACGGTTCCCACAACTTATTTCCTAGCTATAAACATACCCTACACTGACATACATACACTCATCCTCACACTGTCATGCACTTCATATTCTGCTGCAACCCCAAACTGCTACTGAAGGTTTAATCTTGCATCTGATCCTTGAAATTAAAAACATCTACAAGCAGCAGTCCACAGATAATTTTTGGCAGCAAAATCAAAACCTTCACATTTCATGAAATGAAGCTGGAGTTGACAGCTTATCATGAAGGGGAAACCATACAGTAGAATTATTGGAGCCACACAAGTATGACCCTCTCTTCATAGGAAAGATTTTTTTTTTCTGGTAATGCAGAAACTAATAACACAATCTACTGAAATAGTCTCGTTTGGAAAGAGGTGGCTGGGCTTTGTTCAGGCAGATTATGGGAAAGGAGCTTTTATTCCTAAGGAAGATTGCACCACAGTCGTTATCATGCATTCACCAGCAAACCAAAATGCTCCTCAGAAGAATTAGCATCTACCACCTCCCTTTACTCCATTCTTTTGGAATTGAGAGGTAAATATACAGACTAGGGCTTTCTGAAAAAAACATCCTCGACACATTATTAACAGAGAATAGTCTTTATGTAGTATACAAGTGTCACAGGTAATTCATGACACAAAGTCTGTAGTATAAAAGAGGGGGAAACAAAACTAGAGAAACGCACACATGGGATCTGATCTACAGAGTTATTCCGGAATTCATTTGTGCATACAGGTGGCAGTCACATGAAACTATTAGTTCACATTTTAAAATAGCTTGTTTTACTTCCCCTCACCACGAAAAGTATTAATGTGCTATTGGGACTGTTTTCTTTTTTTTTTTTTTGAAAGAGTTTCAGGCTGGTGTCAGGTGGTGCTTCAAATTTACTTGTAAGAGTGCCTCCTGTGCATCAACGTCTGAAATGTCCAAGAGGAAATGCTGCCAGTCGTGTCTGACTGCAGCCAGACAGGTCACCAGAGGAGTTGCATAACCAAGCAGGGCAAACAGAGTTACTGCATTTAGAAAATGGAACAGTGCAGCAGGTTTAATACCAATAAAGCAAGTGAAGTGTGTCTAAAATCAGAAGTGAAAGCACGCCAGCCTGAAGAACAGAAACACTGACATAGTTTAATCTTGGAAGAAATATTTAAGAAGCTGAAGGTCCCTTTCTTCATTCAGAAAGGCAAAAGCACCCCAGTACAATAGGGAATGACTGCTTGTTTTGTTTTCCTGCTTGGGTAGTTATAAATGCCATGTCTAAGGGACTGCTGCTGCTTTGTTACCATGAAGTGACAGCTGAGAAAAATGATGCTGCTGAAATATGTGTTATGAATATACAAATAGGTGGGAATCAATTGATCGCTGCAGACACGGGTCTAGACATTTCATTTAGCAAGTGCTTCCCCCTCCCTCTTCCTTAATTCAGCAACCCACCAAACCTGCAGAGTCCTACCAAATAACACCTCATGCAGCATGCTTCTGGAATTCTTTTGGTAAATAATGGTGTAGACATTATTGTAGCTTAAAAACACTTGGCAGCTTAAGGGCAGCATTGATCTGGCTGTCAAAAAATAGCCTAGCCCAAGGTTTCTGAGCCTGCTGGGACACCAGGCAGTCACCTCCAGATAGTCCTGCCTCGTGCACATAGAACAAATTGAACTAGTGGCAGTGTCATATTGGCTGTCAGTCTAACAAAAAATCGTAGTAAGGAATGCAAATGAGGCTATCATACAAAATATCGAGTAACTTTCTTGAGAAGTTGCCCATTAAAGTATTTTTTAAAGTTCTCAGGAGCTTTAGTACTATACAAGAGCTTCTGAACAATACTGGAAAGTGTGTGAAATAGTGCATCAGAACCATGGCTGATGCTGTGAGCATTCTGGTAGTTGAATACTGATAAAACAAGTATGGGTTTTCTTTCTTTGCTTTCTAGGGCTTGGGGGTAAGCTTTCCCTGCCCCACACACCAGCATAATTGGTTCAGTTGTCTCAGAGGAAATAACAGGCACTAGGAGATGGGCAAATTTATGCTGACAGTTACCAGCCATTTCAGTTTTTGTTGTGGTTCTATTGACTTTCTAATAATCCCCTTCAATACAAATGCAGTCTTGGTTTTAGCATTTTCCAAGTTAAAATAAAGTACAAAATTACAAGAAGAAAAATGCCATAGATTATACAATGGCATATTGAATGAGGCTGAACTATCTGAACCAGAATCAAGAACTACTTGTCAGTAGCACTCTGTATCAGCGAATTTTAACAGAATCCTATGGTCACTGGAGAGCACAGTTACACTTTTGAAGGTGAACTTGGTGTGGCCATCACAACAGCAAGCACCTGCTAACCCCAGAGAATCACACCCTACATGCCACACAATCTCACAACACCCCTGCATGCAAATTCCTAAGTCCCAAAAGGCATGGCGAGAAGACTGTCTCTGTGGTGATGGCCTCTATTACTAGGCTAGGTATTGTTGCTGCTGCATAGCTATTTTCTCTTTGTGTATTTACAATCACAACTCAATTTCCTGAATAACTTCATTCCTGCATAAGGCATTTATTTTTATGACACATCATTCAAACATGGAAAGACTAGAAAAAATGGGTATGCACACCGAACCACTCCAAGAAGGATCTGATACACAGACACAGGACACTGCACTGAAGGTTTATGCCATCACTGCCCACTTTATGCCCTAGCCAGAAGTTCTTGTCAACACTAACAGTTAAGAAAATAGTATCAATCAACCCACATTAACATCACACACATCACATTAGCTGGATATTGGTTTTTGAGGACATCGTAAAACCTGGCTGCTAAAAAGAAACTATTTGGATATATTGTACATTACCTGGTTTTACACAACATTTTGATTTAATAGAATAAAAAACCAGCATGATATTAATTAAATGGGCTTAAAAGTCAGACACATTATAGAGCTCAAAAGATACCATCTGAGATTGCACAGTCCGGATCAGAATGTTCAGCTGAGGATGACTTGGAAGAGAAGTTAAATCATTTCAGAAAAAAACCTGTAGTGATTGGGAAGTGGTAAATTCTGAGGAAACCAGGGCACTGATGCAGAAGTACCACATCTCTTCATTGATGCAGCCAAGAAACATAGCTTTTCAGGGCAGCTAAGGGAAATACCATCAAAAAGATCAGGTACAGAATGAAGGCATCAATGTCTTCAGAAATGGCAGCTCAAGGAAGAGATCTGGGTACTGATCAGTAACCATTTTAATATTATTCCCTGGACAGCACAGCAACCAAGGCCAACACTGTACTGCTCTGGCAAACAGAGGAATCTGGAGAAGACAGGAGGGAAATTACTTAGCCTACAGTACTGGTTGAGATCAGAAATGGAAAAGCCACAACCTTTTCAGGCTGGTGTCAGAAGGTACTCTGAATTTATCTGTAAGAGTTACTCTATTTAGAAAATCGTACAGTGCAGCAGGTTCTAAACCAACAAGGCAAGAGAATTGTGTGTAAAATCTTAAGTGAAAACATAGCAAACCAAAGAAGAACAGAAACATCTACATATTTTCATCATATAGAAAAAAATAGGACACATCTAGTGTTGCCCACTTTAGGAAAAATGTCAAAAAACTGGGAAAAGCTCACAGAAGAACCATACGAATAACTAAGGGATCACAGGAACAGAGTAAAGAAACCCTTATTTGCTGAGGAGGAAATTAAAAGGTAGTTAGAATACAGTATGTAAATGAGGTATCAAAGGCAAAGAAGGCCTAAACTTAGAGGCAAAGAAAAAGTACTAATGAGCAGAAATTGTAAGATGCCAAATTCAAAACGGCTGATTTCTTTCCTTAAGAATGGACAGAATTATTTGTGTTGGAAGTAACGTGACAAGGATCACTATTTTTACAATTTCTGTACAAGTAGGCATAATCTTCAGCAGATGTTTTTTAAAAAGGAGAATAGGCTATAAGCTCAGCTATTAAATCTGTACAAAGCAAGAACTGACAACATGTAACAGAAGTCATGGCAGTGGTAAGACACTTGGACCGGTGCTTTCTGACTTGATATCTGGCATCTTTAGAAAGATTCAATAGAAATATATTAAAATTACCTGAACAGAAATATCTTATGTGCATGTGTTTAAAACAAAAGACTCATTTTCAAAATCGACTAATGTCCTCAAGCCAATACTTTCAGAAGTGCAAATGCACATGTAGCAATCTTGTAGCTTACGAAGGAAATCTGATATCCCATAAGATGGCATTATCATAGGTAAGTACCTCAAACTATTAAGTTTCAGATTGTTGTATGAACAAATGCTTGTGAGAGTGTTCTGCAGAAGCTGACCGACATCAGGCAGAGAACTGACTTCAAACAACAACAACAAAAAACTCATAAAAGTAACATTAGCTTTGGCAGACTTGGAGTAATATTTTGCAGAACATCCAGTAAAGCATTCATCATTATCATAGGTAAGTACCTCAAACTACTACGTTTCAGATTGTTGTATGAACAAATGCTTGTGAGAGTGTTCTGCAGAAGCTGACCGACATCAGGCAGAGAACTGACTTCAAACAACAACAACAAAAAACTCATAAAAGTAACATTAGCTTTGGCAGACTTGGAGTAATATTTTGCAGAACATCCAGTAAAGCATTCATCTACATATCACATACTCACTGAATTTTTATTTAGCTGGAAGTCAGATTTAGGAGGTTGTGTTACATGTCAAACTGAATCCCACAGGACCGAAACAAGAAAAACACTGATTATTCAATTCCATCTCTAGTCATCTCATTTTACTGGTAATTTATTTGAAATCTGCTGTAACTCCATTACACCAACATACCAAACACCGCACACTCACTCCAGCACAAGCAGGTACACTCTCCAGAGCAGCAACATAAATCTGAAACTGCAGAACTGTGTAGTTCCTTGCAAGCTCTTCTACACAATAACAAAAAAACTTTGTCATTTTGCTGCAGAAGTGAAGAAAATATCTTCAATTTTAAGAGCAGAAGGCGTCCCAGCAGATCGGCATTTTGGTGCTAACTAAAGAATTAGCCAACTGCATAACACGTATGTTTTTGTAACATCAAAGTGAAGAATGAAAAAAGAAAATGCACCTATTAAGAACCATAAAAATAAAAACCCTTTGAAACCAAACTATTTTAATTTCAAAAGACAAATAAATCACGTAATTAGCAGTGAAATAAACTGTCCTTTCTCTGACACTGGAACAAGTGAGAACAGGCTGAAAATGATGGCATTAGGAAGGAACCACTGGGACAGCAGCAGAAAGAACAAATAGGCCAAGAATTCAGTCTCCTAGTAAATGACTCCAAAATGAGTTTAGTATTTCAGTTGTGTTTCACAACCAGTTCTTCAGTAAGATACAGAACGTGACAATCTTGTTATCACAAGTTAAGTTTGATGATGCAGAATTCTTTGCAGTTTGGAGAAGAAAAACAGCTGACCATACTGCATAAACTTAGGAAAAGACAGTTCTTTAGACAAAGTGTACTCCCAGTGAAAGCACAAGAATATTTTAGTACCCACTGGCAAACAAACAAGCAAAGGGTTCTGACACTTCCCAATATACTTCAGAAGTTCTGTTAGCACAATACGCAATAAAAGGAGATTTTCAAGGCAGAGGAAAACGTGAGTGAATAAGCACCTGTAATGTTCTGTCCCGGGATGATTTAAAAGACATGAGATAAACAAGGCATCCATCCTTCCTCAGTTCCCAAACTTAGGGATTCAGTGGCAAGCTGGTCAAGCCAGTTGTGTGAGGGACCTGAACACCAAAGTCACAGAAATATGACTGGTTAGAAGGAAAAGATGCTAGCACCTCCTTGATTTGGAATCAGAGAAAGCAACTCTTTGTGTTTGTGCCACAAACAGCAGTGTGGCAGCAGATGCAATCGGAGAAGAGACAGGACCTCCCCCAGAGAATTCGGGTGCTGTTGTGTGCTGCTATAACTGGCAAAGGTATTTTATTTTTAACCCGGGAAATGTGACTGCTGTCACAGATGAACTGATGATCCTGACAGCGATCAGGAATAGGAAATAAAGCATCTGTGAATGAAAAGTGCAATTTCTAAATGCTGCTTCCAGGAACAGCTTATTCTATAGATAGAAACTTTTCATGAAATTCAAGACTTGAGATTTGCATAAAGCCATCAACAGCCTTCCTTAAATGCCTATGGGAAACTGAGCTATCTTTTTCCTTTCAAAGTGGGTAATGAGATTGAGTCACCCATTGTCTCGATATGAGGAGTGGCATTACACAACTGTCAAAGCCGTGCCACACTTACTCAGAGAACAGGAAACTATTAGCAATAAGCTCCCTGGGAGTAAATAATTCACTCAAGAATAGTTTTTGCCTCTCTCTTCCATTCTTCTTGGTTTAGTGGAAGGAGTATCACTCAAACATCTCAAAAGAATCTGATACATGACACACCTTGAAGGGATGCTGTG
This sequence comes from Alectura lathami, assembly GCA_013399715.1. Classification (NCBI taxonomy): domain Eukaryota; kingdom Metazoa; phylum Chordata; class Aves; order Galliformes; family Megapodiidae; genus Alectura; species Alectura lathami. Next base: position 39,897 of record VXAV01006554.1, read on the forward strand.
GAAACTAAAGATAATTGCCCAGTAAGAATATTAAACCACAGGGTTAAGCCTTTCACCCTGGGCACTCTGGAATGCTTCCCTTTCAGGTTCAGGCCAGTCTGAACCATTCCTTGTCTGTGCTTCTCTCAGAACTCAACAACAAGTTTATGGAATAAATCAGTCACAAAAATGACAGCATAAAAGTAGAAACGTACTTAATGATTTAACATCTGGATCTGTTCAATCCTTTGGAGATATTTTTATTGCAGATTTCCAGAAGTTAGCTCACATGATCATTATGCACTGTTTAAATAGACTAGGATTATTACTTTTCCATCTGGATTAAAATGCAGGCTCATTTTCTTATACCACTATAAAAAAATTGTAAGATAATACCTGCTCCCCTTTCTTCTTGCAAGCGTTTTCCATATGCTCATTAATTCTATCCTTGGTTGTTTTACTACCATTTCATTATACATAACTACCAATAAAGCAGGAAATCAATCTAACACATAAACTACCTGCTGCACAGCCCCAACAGCTTACACTGGACTATCTGGATTAGCACTGCATTGTAAACATGCAACAAAGTCACAAAACATAAGACACTTCGGTATGTTCTCTATCATTTCCTTCCAAGCAGCTGTCAATGTGCAGATGCAGATTGGCATTTATTTTGATAAACAAGGTGTTTTATGAATTGCTTTCTCCTGACCAGGTTACCTACTGGCTATGTGCTAGCCTACCTTTGGTTTCTGCAGGCTGTACAAAGTCCTGGTCTGGATCTAGGTTTGCCAGTAACCATTTCTTTCTCTCTAAGCCATGAGTTTATGAGTGGAGTTCTTAAACCCTGGCACATGCACCACCAATGTTACAAACACAAAACAAACGAAAACGTCTCCATGCTAACATTCAGACACAAATGCAAAAATGTGAGTTGCTGTCTGTGCCAATGTCATTTCAAATGAAATCTGGGACCTCTTGCTGCAATGCCTTTTTCTCAGCAACCTCTACAACCAACATCCTCCCTTACACCCTATTAGCTACCAAAATCCAGGAAAATAAAAGCAATGGAAATTAATCAAACTCGTCAATTGTACTTAAATGCCTCACAGCACTGCAGAGTTGTTCAAAAATAGAAATGCATCCCTCTCAAAAGTCTCATCTCTACATATTGATTTTAATGGAAAAGAAGGAAGACAAGCACTGCTCTTTGCAATGGTTATCACTGCATTATCTAAAAATAAACACTTCACCCAATATGCCCTCTTTGCAATCAGTGGAGCCCAGGCTGCACAGGATGTGGACCTCTTTCTTTTGAGTGTTAGGACAGAATCTGAAGTCAGATGGGGTACAGATCATGGGAATATCTCTACTGTATAAAATAACATGCAACACTACTAAAAAACCTCAAATCGAAATCCAAGTAACAACAAACAGTAAGAATGTGGTATTTATCTCCTGCTGGCATGCACGTCTTTTTTTGTACATGTAGAAGACATTTACGTAACACTAGCTACAAGGCTGTTCCCTCAACACTTTGCAAATCCTTCTTCATAAGCCTAGAAACTACTATACCACAAGTATCAGATCAGAATTTAAATTCTCTCTGTTCACATCATTCTACACAAAGCAGTTGTTTTCTTTTGAAGGACCCTATTTTCATAAAGGGAAATCTATACACACTCTCCATTCCTTCTTATCACAAAACCTTAGCTGAGCTCTCCTATGGAAAATTTCCTTGAATTTTTAGGTAATAAAAAACAAACAGCATCAAAAATGGATGCATGACATCTATGATATCAGTGAACACATTGATTTACAGATCTTCCAAATTTCTTACCTATCAGTTATCTTTAAGCATCCTGTTTAATTATAATGCAAACTTTTTGGGACAGACGTATGAATGAACTCACTCAAAGCACCGCTGTGTAAAAAGACATGCAACCCACTGCTGGGTGATGCAGCGGTCACCGCCTGTCAGGCACAAGGCACAGCCTTCACACACCACACCATCGAAGCATGCTCACTAGGTGTACTCATTTTTACCCCCAGGGTTTGATAAACTTAGAAATGAAAAAGCTACTTAACAGTTCTATTATCTACTAAGGCCAAACATTTAGATTTTAAACAGCAGTAGCTATGTGTGTGTGCACATCAGAGAGACATTTAGATCTTTACAAAGAATGACAGGTACAGTGGTCTGTTTTGAAAAACAGAGCAGAAGCCATTAAAAAAAAAAATCCATGATTTTCTTGTCATCTCCATTAGTCCCTTTTGCAACAAGATCCATCTGTAAATTACCAACGTGGTAGAGAAGTAACACTAAAGTGGGTAAATGCACTTGACTCTATTGACTTTTAATTAAAATCAACTGAATTTCTATTAGCGTGAGGTCTGTTTGGAAGCTTATCTCATCAGAAGTTTAAATTGTTCTCCTTCTATCTTTAGCCAGGAGAGATGATACAGTTTTAAAAACAGAAAGACCATAATCTTCTTAAACAGGAGAAAGCAATCATACTTAGCTGCAAAATAACCACGTGGCTCTTAATCAGGCATAAGTTAGCTCTTATGCCAAATTACTTTAGATTTTAGTAAGCACTCATACCACGATAGATAAGAATTTTGAATTAACTGTCCCCATGCTAAAGATGCACATGCTAGAATAAACTGTTGTCTTATTTTCTTCCTGGAATTGATGCGTAGACAAAGTAAAAATTACTTATGTCATCTGCAAAGACAAAAATTAAGTGAAGCCCAGAACAAGCATTATCCCAATACACTGCATGAAGCTCAAACTGCATTTGTAATCACCGAAACCCAAGTTTTACTGCTGTTTCGGAAAAAACAAGTTAAACTGAAATAAATCCACATCTGTCCGTTCAGCACCTTCATGTTAGTTGCAGTGATCCAAACCCATCTCAAAGGCAGAGAAGTTCCAGGCTGACAGTGCAGGCTGTGTTCTGTCAGAAGCACTTCCACAAATTAAAACAAACATCTTCAGTCTCATTCAACTTTCTGCCTGGCAACCTCTTTTTCAAAACAAAACCTTAACACTGAGAACACAAGGAAATTAAAATGCTATTTTTCTTCTAAAAAAAAAAAAAAAGACAATAAAATAGGAGCAAAGTTTCTGTTTTCTGACATTACCATTGAACGGTTTCACTTGTAGCCTGAAGAATGAGCAAGCAGTTTTTACTACCTGGGCCCTGCGCTGCTCACAGAACGCTGAGCACAACTAACCCATGTTGCCCTCTGTTCTTCCAAATATCAGACAAAAATCTCTGACATCATGTGCCTGTTTACTCGAGCAACTGATGTCATAAACAGATTATTTGGATCTTTATCTTCCGAAGAAGTAAGACAATACAGTTCTGAAGCAAAAACCATCCTTTGAGAAGCCACATATACACAAAGAGCTTCTAAGAAGTGACAGTACTTGACAGACAAGTATTCATACGTACACTTGTACACAACGGGGAAATGCTGTACAATAGCAGCCTATTCGCCAGAAATACTTCAGTAGTGCACTGTAAAGCAGTAAGCTGTGCTACTCTTTGTAAGACCAATCTCCTTTTTACTGTTCAGCATGGACAGCATAAGCCACCACTCCGAAAACTCTTGCTCCATCATTATTCACTGGCCTCTCAGTTCTGTGGCAACACTATGGGAGTTTTAGGCGAGTTGCAGCAATGGCCAGCACTGCTCTTGCACAGAGTTGGTAACTTCTAGATCCTTTGTTCTAATTTTCTACACGTGGAATGAATTTGAAGCAGAATAATACTAACAAACCAGTACAAGAAGTGGTCTTCTGTGGATTTAGGGAAAGTAAGCTTGTGTGTCAGGTAAGATATGCTATGAAGGTGAGGACATATAAAGCTCTGTATACAGAAATAGCCACAAAAAATCTTGGGAGCAGTGGAAGGAAAGGAAGCAGCCAACAGGGAGTTTGAAGCCCAACTCCACCATGAAAGAAGTGAATACAAGTTCAACAAAAATCAGGAAGCAAAATTAGAGTTACTATGGTAAGCAACGTTTTGACAAGGATAGATAAGCATGAAACTAGTTTTAAGGCTGTTCACAAGGAAGGCAGCTCAAAATTTTTGGTTTATACATGAAAGCATTGTGAGTTTTATATTAACACTTGTGCATACCCTGAAAGAAAAGGCACTTTATGTAGCTGAACGGTATATTAAAGGTTCTTACATTCTTACAGTGCTTCTTATATTCTTACAGTGCTCTCTTGGAAGCCCCAACAACAGCACCTGATGCAAATCCAGCCCTCTCTCTTCACTGCGCTCCCAAGAAAACCACACATATTTTCTTGTCTTACTTTTCCCCCATCACACCACAGATATTCCAGGTAGAGACGGAATAGCCCTCATTAACCAACATGTTTCTGTTATTAGCAACAAGAGAAAAACACAGCACCAGGAACGCCAATCAACCACGTGACAGAGAAACAGCTGAAGAAAAGTTCCCCTGCAGTTATTTCTCATCCCCTCTCAGGTCCCTTCAGACATGAGACACCAAAAAGTAAGCACTTTCCCACACTGTTAAGACAGATTTTGTTAATAACCATTTAGAAGTTTTGAAAGTTTCCCCTCCTCTGTAAGATCACTGTCTACCTTGCATATATTTTTCCTGCAGTAGTTATCTAACAATTTTTTTTTTTTT
>VXAV01006554.1:48447-61228 GCA_013399715.1 Alectura lathami
CTCTCCATAGAATTATCCTTTATCAAATCCATTTTCCACTGACCTGGACTAAAACCTCCACCTCCCAAACACCACTAAGGGTTTAGAAGTTCTTATCCAGTAGCTAAATGTGGTTAACATGCTAATGCAGACAGAACTTCAAGCTCTTAACACTAAACAGGGAGAAATTGTTTTGAGTATCCTAATGGTTCAGCAGGGAGAAAGGGCAACTCCCGAAGTAACAGAATGCATGTTATAAATGTTTAGCGCTTTTCTGATCAAGAAGTGACACTAATATGGGATAAAGTATGAACTCATACAGCCAGGGTTATTCTAGTATAACTCTTTCAGATGCCTTTATGTTGCTTTGGAGGCCTGTTAGAATCTTGACGCATGCAGTGTACTGGTGTAATTAATACACCGAATCGTCATCCTGGCACCATTTGAGCTTCCTCAGCCTGAAAGTCAGAAACGAACCAGAGCAACAAAATGAGAAAAGAAACAGCTGTTTAAATTTTCAGGTGATGGCATTTGTCCAGGCAAACTTTTTTTCCCTCTAATTTTAAGATTCTTTTTGGAGCTAAAGATACAAGTAACATTCTGATTTATTCAATACTAGATGATGAACAATGATATCTAAAAAGAAGCATTTTAACAAAGTTAAAAACCCTTATTAGGAAATTAAAAATCAATTAACTACGTATTTTTATACCTCCTGCATTTCAAAGTAATTTTGGAAAAAGCTATGAGGTAACTGTCTGAAAGACAAAACCAGACATCATCCAAGGAAAAGTCATGAACAGTGCTGTGCAGCACCACACTGCTGGTGACGATAACAACGCACTCCTAGGTGTACCCTAAGGAACTGCATAACACAAGGCCAGGGCACTGGCTTGACACATTTGCTAGCTAATAAGGATCACAGTTCTAAGTGCACGAGGTTATTCAGTAAGAAAGGAAAGCACTCCAGGAAGAACCTGGAGTTCCTCAAAAAGAGAAATGGTTAAAGAATAAATCGCTCCAACTAAGTAACATACACGGAAATATATTTTATGGAATATGTGAAATGTCCAATTCAAACAAAACCTGACTCGTTCTTTCTGCGGTAAGATAAACATGAGGAGTCAGCAGTGTAAAATGACAAACTAGAACTCCAAAAGGTTGATTAAAAAAAAAAAGCTTCTTTTGAGTTCCTCCTGCTCAGTGCCCCGAAAAAGAACATGCTGCTATTGAGAACGCATTAACTGTTTGTCGAGGCAATCACCACTCAGCAAAACACTGCTAAATGCAGTAATGGGTTTGCATTGCTACTTAGAAAATGTTATGTACATGAAAATCTATGGAGTAAACACATTCAGAAAACAAAAGATGAAAGCTACAGTTAGAAGCATGCTGCCAGCTTGTATCTTAGGGAGATAACCCGCATACAGACTATAAAATCATCTTTCTCATTACAAACTCCATAATTAGCTCTGTCCCATAAAGTGGCTCTTCAATCCCACTTGCTGTATTTTCTCTTCGCTAACAGGCTGTAAACATACTACCCTCTCCTTTTTATTAACCTTGGCTAATTAACCACCAGCTTGACGATCCATACATCTGTCTTACAGATGTTTTTTGCCAATTAAACAAACTAACATTAGTATTCCCATCTTGGAGTAGTATCAATCACTGTTTTGCAACTGAGTTAGAAAAAGTTTTAACAGAATTCTCACAATTTTAAGTGAGAAAGAAACAAAAGCTTATCAGTTAGGGAAAAACAGGCTGAAAATTCAGTAACATGCAACACTATGGACTTTGTTGTTGTTCACCACAAACACGATCCTGCTGTATCTGTGCAGAACTCTTCACAAGAGATTTTTATCACTAGTGATACCATGATACTGAAAGCGGAAGTACAGAATGCTTTAGCAGTTAAATATGAATTTGACCCAATATGTGACGTAACTAATTTTGTAATGAATGGATGTTTCAGTTCAAATACACGATCAAACTGCGCCTCTAATACATCCATCAAAGTGCTTGACGTGAGGCTCTGGCGCAAAGAAAGCTTCAAAATAATATGTATTAAAGGGTACTGTAAAAAAATTATTTCCATGCAACAGCATCTTCAGCTTTAAGGATTGAATTTAAAAGATACCTCAGCCAGCTAAACCCACTAACACAACGCTGCTTCTGTGCCAGAACTCCAACAGTCACTAACACAACGCAGAGTACCGGGATCGTCACTGCGCAGTGCCCCCTCTGATGGTAACTACACACCTTCCGAGTATTTCAGCACTCTGCCCTTCTCTTAGCTTTTCTTCAAGACATTTCCCAAGAGTGCTGGGATATCTTTCTGTTCGTTATTCCAGGATGACCTTTACAGAATTTGAAGGTCATGTGCCCTTGACTTCAGAATGAGCAAATCATGTGCCCTTTAGATGAGCAAATCTATGTAATTTGAAGTAACTCACTTTGACTGATACAGATACAGAAATTCTCTTGCAGCTGGTAAGTCGCAATGCTGCCTCTAACAAAGGAGCAGAAACATGCAGCTTGATCCAGAGAAATGAATTCTGACTACAGACTTATTGGTGGTGGAAATGAGCATGAGTTACAAGTCAGTAATGCTGATCAGCTTGGACAGAGGTTCCAATCTATGGGAAGCAGGCAGCATTAGCTACATATGCAGACCACATTCCAGGTACAGTATTTATATTTATTCTATAATGTAAGTTAGGTAAGCAAGGAATTTCAGTTCCCCATTCTCCTTCCACCGACACATGGACTAAGACTTAGTTCTGGTAAAAACAACCCCATTCCTCAAGTGCAGTTCCCTGACTCAGACATAGAAATGATTGTGGTTTAAACCCATTTCAATACATTTATCAATTACATGTTTTTGTGTAAAAATTACACATCCTACTGTTAAGTATTTTCCCCCGTATGCACACAAGAGGAGAGTATATTAAAATCAATTATCACACTTCATGATTATCAAATTCTCAAAGTGTGTTATAATTTTTCCTTCAGCTACAGTTTAGTTGATCCAAGGTATTTGCAGTTAATATTCTGAAATAAACCAGTTTTACCAAACAACACAGCAATTCATCAGGAAACAAAAACATCATGCATGGACAAGGCAAATCAGTGCCTTCATCTCCAATGAGTGATCCCCTCAAGCAGGGAAACCAATTATCAGATAAAAATAGATCATCGCTAGGGCTTGAAGGAGAACAGACCAAAAAGAAAAAAAAAACAACCAACCAAACAACAACAGAAAAAAAAAAAAAAGCAGAAGAGACTACATAAAATCAGGAGAGCATAAATTTAGCATTGGTCGCCAACACTCTCCAGTAGGCACCAGGAGGCAGTAACATTGGAATGAAAAAGGAAGAGAAAAGGAAACTGCTCTAAGCAATGTAACATTCCCCTCATACCTCAGATGTAAGAGAAATCTTAGAATTCCCAGCATTTATGGTACTCAACATCAAAAAGGCCTCTCCCATGCAAAATAAAGGCAGTTTTCTGTTGTGCCTTCCTATGCAGAGCTGGGCCTCAGCTGGAATCTACATTCAAGTATGCACCAACAGTGACTGAAAACCTGGAATCACATTTAAAGATTTACAGAAGACAGCAGACCAACAATTAGGATATTAAGAGAATGTCTGGAACCTTGGATCTGCTGGCTGGTCTGCATGAAATTTTAATTTAGGAACATATACTTAGAACTGAACAATATAAATAAAAATATCTGTATGCATCAGAATTAACACTCAAGGTTTTGCTAAAACGTATGTTCATTAGGAGGCATGGACCAGTAACATTAAATCAGTTCTGGGTTTACAGGCATCTGCAGTAAAAATCTCAGCATTCCTATTTGCAGTATTAAATTTATTCTTACTATTCTCACTAATGCTTAAATTGCAAATAGTAATGACTGGAAAGCTGCTACAATATGAAATGAATTGTGTAAATAACAGTATATTTCTGGAGAGATTCAGAAAATTAGGAAATAAACAGATGCCCAAAAAAACTATGGCAAATTATTAAGTGATACGCTAACATACTTTAATAATTCCAACCAGAAGAGCTTTCATAGAATCANGATCATCTAGTCTAACCCCCCTGCCGTGGACAGGGCTGCCAGCCACTAGCTCACTAGATCAAACTGCCCAGGAACCCATCCAGCCTGGCCTTGAACACAGCCAGGGATGGGGCAGCCACAGCTTCTCTGGGCAGCCTGTGCCAGCGCCTCACCACTCTCTCAGGGAAGAATTTCTTTCTGATGTCCAACCTAAACCTCTCCTCTTTCAGTTTTAGCCCATTCCCCCTTGTCCTACCATTATCCACCTGTGCAAAAAAGTCGGTCCCCCTCCTGCCTGTAAGCTCCTTTTAAGTATTGGAAGGCCGCAATGAGGTCTCCCCAGAGCCTTCTCTTTTCCAAGCTGAACATTCCCAACGCCCTCAACCTTTCCTCATAGGAGAGGTGCTCCAGCCCTCTGACCATTTTGGTGGCCCTCCTCTGGACCCGCTCCAACAGCTCCACATCCCCTCTGTACTGGGGGCCTCAGGCCTGGACACAGCACTCCAGGTGAAAACTACAGCAAATTGCTGACTTGCTTTAATAATTCCAACCAGAAGGGCTTTGATCAAGTCCTTTCTTTCTCCAACTCCTCGTGCAGTTATGCACTTGATCTTCCCTAACTATGAAAGGCTCCAAGTATTGAAATGACTTGTGCATGTTTCATCTAGAATTTTTTTTTAAATAAATTCTTTCTCCCCAAACTGCTGGGCCTGAGAACATGACAAGTTTTGCCTCTCAGCAATTCACAGGAGCAAGGAGCATTAACTCAGCATACATAATGTCAGAAAGCAGTGCAAGAACTAAAAACCCAGTTAAACAGAACGTGATTCTTCTTCCTGACGCAGTATTCCTGCAGACCAAAGCCAGCTCAGATTCTTACCCAGCTGTTCCACATTTTCTCCTACAAGTCACTGCTCTGCTATTTTTCTTCTCTCAATCACATAAGTAAGGTTTCCAAGGGGGCAGCCCTCCTCAGGAATCAAATCAGTTTCATGAGCAATGGAGACCAGAACTGTGGGGTGCAAGGCAGCAACAGGACACAAGGATCTGCCATTTTACACCTTAATGGATGCAATCCGTCCGTCCCAGCGACAGTCTCAAAATGCTGTGAGTCCCTAAAACACCAGAATATGTGGAACTACTCAAATCCAACTTATCGGTACCCAAACTGTCACTTATATGGATGATCCCTCATGCCAGGAATACCTCTTCTTTCAGTTTTGCCCAAAATGATGGGAGACTGGCCCTTCTGAATCTCTTTTTGTTTACTTCACAGCTATTTTGGAGTGGACGGAGGAAGAATGTTTATGTAGAATATATTGTGAGTAGTTAGGGTCAAACCTGTTTTTTTCCCCTGTCATCTTTTTAATTGAAATGCTCAGAAACAGTTTACATTCCTCTGCTTGGTATTTATGACTGTCTCTTCCGCTCTGAAACAGAACCACAGGCATTGTGATCAACACACCCAGAGGTTCTCTGCTTACAGCAGCCCTTCTTAAAACCCTGCACACCCTCTGCCAAAGCGCAACCACACAATCTTCACTGAAAGGTGATTTTGGGCATGCTTTGTAGTTTTGCTGAAGTCACAGACAGCCTTTCACCTCTAACAGCATTAGTAATTTAATTGTATTTTCTCACTGTTGTCTGGCTTTACCGATACTACATGCCAATAGATGGTTTTGTTGGACATTAAAATTTCACTTTTTCACAAGATAAAAGAAAAACATTGTACTTTGTATTCTTCATCTAAAAGAAGGTTTAAACACACTACCAGCCTTGCAGCCTGTATTCACACATTTGCCTTCTCTCTTCCCTCTTAAAACTCTACTGAACCTCTTTCAAACCAGATTAGGCTCCCTTCGTGCACAGGCACTGATACCAAATGCGTGAAGAGGTAACAGATACAGTACATTTGGACTTCAGTAAGCACATCCCTTTTAAGCCACTCCAACCACGTTCTGAGAGGCGCTCCACTTTACAAAGCTCATGAAGTATTTCATACAATGAATGGACTGTCATTCTTTTTATCCAGAAAGCTAGTGCCAAGCAAAAACGTCAGGGATGAAAGACTTGCTATTCTTTGTGCCACATGTTCATATTGAGTGGTTTTACTTCAAATTAATGCAGAACCAAGCACTTCCTATTCAGAGTAAGAAAGCTAAAAATCAGTATTTGTAACAATTGAGAATTTTGACAATTCTCATTCTCAGGATACATTTATACATACAGATAACTTTCAGTGAGCTAAGAGAAGTGGCACACCAACAATAAAGCAGAATCTGAATGAGCCAGCTTTGCTTCTATCAGCTCCGGAGACCATTCTGCAGCTGCCACAGCAACCAGCAGAGGAGCCAGCCAAGAGACCAGACACGAAGCCAAAGAAGAGGTCAAGGCTTGGGAGCCAGAACTTGGCATTTGGGCCTTCCAGCTGTCCGAGACGCTCAGTGAGAGAAGTCACTGTTGTCTACGGTTCTTGCAAACACTTGGGATGGCAGGAAGTGGGGAAAAAAACAAAAAACAAAAAAACAAAAAAAAAAAAAAAAAAAAAAAAAACAACCACAGCCACTAAAAGCCAAGCCAGCACTGAAAGGCGCTACGTGCCACCACTTGTTTTGTCACAGCACTGTGATAGCAGGACACGAGCAGAGCACTATGCGCACAGAAACACAGCTCTGCAGTGGGACGGACTGTTAGACCTCCAAACAGATGGGTTCCCCGGGAAAAGAAATACCAGAGAACAAGATGGACATAAAAACTAGATGCCTACTCTTTTTTTGTGTGTTTCGAAGTATAAAATTTTACCTTTCAAAGGTGGCTTTTTTTTAATCCTTCTTGGTGGAGGCATGTTTTGTTTTTTACAGGCTGCTATTCTTTCCTGCTCTTACATCAAACTTTCCTTTAAACTCCCCCTCGTGTAAATACTACCAGCACCAGCAAGAACTCCAGTATATAATCAGCAATTTTGCTGCCAAGTTATATGTGCTTTATTCTTTAAACAGTATCTAGAGAGTACTGAGAAAAGGTGAAGCTGCACTGTCTACCTTATTCCATACTCGCTAATCACAGACGCAAAATGTGGAATGACATCTGCACATTTTAAGACTCAGTAAACAAGATTTGTAGGACATCTACGCAAAATAATAGAATCAGACCAACTTCAGCTTTGCAAAAATTAATTTTAAGAGCATATGCATGCAAAACCCCAAAGCTAGTAGCAGTTTTCAGGAAAGCTGTCTCCACAGATTCTCTGCTGACAAGCCAAGCAACTGCCAAATAATGTTTAAAAACAAAAGAGAGGCTCTTGGAAAGTGCCAAAAGAGATGCTATATGCTGCCTTTATGATTCAGCCTTTATGAACAGGAAAGAGAGGATATTTGCACTGGGATTCTCACAGGCCCTGTGAATGAGGCTCCTTCCATATTAAGCAGATTCCCAAGGAAATATCCTGTATGTTAGTGCAGATTGTAAAAACAAATAGAAGTTCATCTGTGATGAAAAGCAAAAGAAAAGTAGAAAGCAAGACAATGCAACTGATGCCAAAAATGCACGGTTCTGTTAAAGACGTCCTTTAAACACAGCTCAAATAAATGACAAGCTTTTAAAAACAAATTTGATGGAATATTTTCCTTTATTTTCTCCAGTCTTTTCTTACTTCTCATCAGCCTCCATGTCTAGTTGTAGATTGAGGTAAAAACCTCTCATTTCATTTTCTGCATTGAGAAGAACCAGCAATATCAAATTGTTAACTTCACAGGCTGATATCCATTTATTCAATGCCACACTTCCATGTGTTCTCTGCTTTTCTTGGAACCCAGGAATCACCAGAAAGCTGTCTCAAGGCAGCCTTCTCAAGCGCGCTTCTCACTGTTATACAAATGAGACCTCTAGTGGTAGAATAATTGTGACAACTTCTACCATATTCAGAGCTTCTACCGACCTCGCCAAGATAAAATCTTACTGCCATAGTATCTCCCTGCTGAAGTTCAGCCACTAAAGGCCTATCTACAGAGCTCTTTTGAAAGCTGTCCATTCCAGGTGACAAGCTTATCTTAAGCCTGAGTGTGTGGCTTACTTATTAAATCCAGAGATGGAAACAATCAAAGAACAGAACTGTCAACGGTACAAAAATTATTTCATGGTTTTCACATAATGCCACAAAATTCTACAGATTAAGAATTTTTACGACTATTATCCATGTATTAGTATACAACTCCTCCACACTACCATTTAATCACAACCCTTTGATTACCAGAATCCTAAGTAACTGCACATGTTCTTTTCATTGTAAAGCCACTGGATTTTCTTGCCCCTCCTTACGTATATTCTCTGGCTTTAAACTCTAGTCAGTGACCTGAAAACAGAAACACCACCAGCTCTGACCTATGTTTGTGGCAGTGATTTGCAGCTGGATTGGCAAAGCGTTGCCAATGCATCAGAAATATGATCTCAGATAGTGAATCAGCTTCAAACACCATCAGACCTGAGACTGTCAAAAACTCTTAAATACCGTGTTACCACAGAAAACTAGCAGGCTACCTAGTTTGAAAACATCTTCATTTTAGATTAGTAAGTAAAAACCTCCCATCCACATACTTGCCCTCTTCCTTTATGCAAACTGTTATTCCATTAACAGTGGTCCAACAGAATTGTATGCACAAAAAGAAACAGCAGCTTTTACAGTCGACGCAGCTCTTGTCGCACTTTGTTTTCATAGCTCAGCTGTTCTGAATTGGCACACATTTGTGCATACTCAGCAGTTCCAAAGAAGACTTCTGGTGTTGGGCCACATTTAGAGCTTTTGCTTTATTTTTCATGACTCAACAGCTGACTGACAGTAGTACCTTGGTACATCTGCAATCTCATGTGCTGTTACAATGAACTTTTCCAGTGTTGCCTCCTTCACTTGCAACCCCCCACAAAACACTGCTTACCTAAGAAACACCTCAAACCTTCTTCCTGTTTTGAGCACAGGCCAGCACAGGAAACTGTGGCTCACCACCAGCCTAAGCAGGTAGATTTCAAAATGGAGATTTCTTCAGAAATGAAGGTGCCAACAAAGTTCTGTCTACACATGCACCAAGTAATTAGCTGTTTGGCCTATGTAAACTTGTTCTGTGTGATTTTTTACCCTTCACTCACACATTTTAACACAGATGTGTCCTCACATAACACAAATTATTCATCATAAAGAAAACAGTGGCAGAGGTTGAATAACACACAGTCTTCTGATGAAAAACAGAGGATACAGGAGAAGAGGGAGGGCCAACCTGTGCATAAGGCAGGCACCAAGCACTAGGCAGTCCTCTCAGGCTTTTCACAGTTTCAACACTGATTTTGCAGATGTAGTACAATTCTGCAGTGTAAGCACACTACAAAGGTACATATGAGAAAGGGATGCCTTCTAGCTATAGACAGTAGTAGGCAAAAAATCTAATATTATCTTTAAGCCTTGACTTTATGACAAAAAAAAACAACAAGATATTACTGTGTGTTATACTTCGTATAGACATGCGTAAGAACATGTTTGCACCAGTAGAAGCGCACTGCTATTTCTGTACCAAGGCAAGATCTCTGGACAACGCACTAATGGAAAATGACAGGTCAGGAGGCTTCTTCTGTTTGAAGCAGAGTCAGCAAAGCTGTAAGGCTTCTCCCAAGCTTTAAAAAGCTACAATGCAACTTTCTACATATTAGCCACAACCCCTTCATGGGATCAAAAGAAGCATCTGTCTCCTTTTATGGCTTCTGAAGTTATGTTCCCATTGCTCACCGCATCTCTGCGGCTCAGATGTCTTCAGAGGCAAGCTGAACCAAGACACAGCTGCAACTATTAATACAATGTGACACTGCAAAGGAAGCTGCAATCTCTCCCTCTATTTCTTCAGTGTTTGCATTAGAAAAGCAATTCTAGTACATAGCTTCCCTGGCTCAGATTTCAGAAATGTATCATACAGCTGTAATGTACTCTGACACTTCAGAAGACATTTTTACAACATACAGTTTTTGACCTGCTGCTGTACTGGCTTTATTATTTCATTATTATTTTATTTAAACTGCAGAACTACAGACCTCAGAGTTTAACTCTGACTGGGGAGGGGCAGAAAAGAGCTGCCTGCCATTACCGGTACTCACTCTACCTTCAGAAACAGAAGGGGAGAGAGAAGAGGATATTCACAGAAAATAGAAAAACAAAATGGCAAAAACAAAAACAAAATGGTACAAAGCTCCACTGACACGCAGCATATTCAGAACTCATGATTTCAGCTACATCAATACAAAGACCGTGCAGCTGTCAGAGAAATGCAGTCAATGCTGCCTCGGCAACCAGCAGCCGCATTTTGCACTACGTGGAACTTTCGAGCTATGCACTGAAATGACCCAAACCACAAGCCACAAGAAGACAGATCCACTCCTTCCTTCCAGCATACCCAAAGTCAGTTCCATGCGGTCATGACAGGACCATTCAAATTTAGGAAGGCCAATTAATGAGCTTATTAACATAATGATACCAGTGTCACTTTTCACTCTGCTGCCTCCCTGGAGAGGAATGGGGCCATACAACTTTCACTACCTGTGCTTGGACTCTGGAAGTACAGTTTGCAGACAGAAAATTAATTTCAGCCTCCTTTAACTACAGAGGAAGAAACTGAAAAACTTACAGGAACACTTTATAAGCCAGGTAGTAGATTCTTAATTCACATGTAAGGAGTTAATCCTCAAATCTTCTCTTTATTTATTCATTTTAGTATGCTTTTAAAAAANTTAATTCTCTATTTCTCCTGCTTGCCCCTGTGGTTCCTATAAGTACAAAGGAAACAAAGCAGAACTGTCAAATGCAACGAGTGCTAGGTTAATACTTCATGTTTCCCAGCTTAATGTTCTTCAAGATGCATAAATGCTTCATCTGTTACAAACTACTTCTGGTATAGCCATCTTTAAAAATGAAGCTTGATAGAATCTAGAAGAACAAGGAACTATGTGAACTCACTAACTGCATTTGCTAACATGTAATTGTAAAAATTTAAGCATTTCTTTTAATGAACAGCTTATTCCCATTTCAGTAGATTTGAAAACAAGTTCCATGCAGAATGATTTGCAATGGTTATGAACTTCTGAACAAAAAACTGAGATGCAGATAAGCTCAGGTACTGCAAACACTACGATAATATTTCAAGTTCAATAACAGACACCCTCGTATTTGATATGGGTTTATCTGTAATCCCCTGACACACACACAGTCACACACGCTTACTTTATATCTTCTGACAAATCCCCTGACTAAAACTAGCCTTGATCAAACATGCTATGGTTTATGAATTCTCAGCAGCTTCTGAGTCTCGTTTGTAGAGATTCAGTGTAGAGATTCAGTCGATTACAGGCATGCATTAGCAGCCTCTCACAGCATCAGAAGCACTGTTCAAGGCACCGGCATAGATGGCAGCAGCACCCCAGGCTCCTTGCACACTGCCTCAGTTAATGGAAAATCCCTCTGGAATTTACACATCACACCACCAATTGCTGCTGAGCAGAAGAGTGACAGTCTGTGCTGACACTTCCTTCCAGTGTAAGATAAAGACTGCAAAAATGAAGTAACTAAACCCCACTTCTTTTGACATTTGCTTCACACCATGACTCATGACCATCTTCAGTCTGCATTCAATACAGTATTTTCACAGAGACTATTAAAAAGTCTGTGCAAAAAAACGCAGTACTGGAGAGAGAGGCTGTTGAATACAGACTTTTTAAGTTCTCAAATCAGTTTTCAGTTAACTGTGCCAGGCGGTTTTCAGCTCTTGAAACATGAACTAATTTTTAAAAGGGGATTTTTTTCTTGATTTTTTTTTTCTTTTTTTAAATCAAACTACATTTTAAAAAAGCAAATGATGCTTTTGAAGGAGAGGTAAGGGGAAAAATATAGCAACTAATTCAGCTCGTTTTTAGTAAGAGACTGCAGAACTCATGCTACAAGTTTCCAATAAATGACTAATTACATCTACCATACCGAGCAGGTGTGTAACAAAGCCAGTAAAACAAATGCCAAAGTGGATTGTAACACTCTAGAGCACAGAGCGCTAGTAGCTATTGCAGAAAATAATAAGCAAAATCAAATTATTCTGCAATTTTATAACTGGAAAACATGCAAGCAGAACTATTACTTCATTAAGACTCTCTCTGAAGAGAGAGATGTTGGTATCTGACAATACACAAGCGTGACTAGATTTCTCCTGCCATTTGGAGACATTTTTATTGAACTCCTGTTCTCCATTTCTTTTCCAATTACAGCTGCAAAACCCACATTTTCTACCTATGGATGCCCTTACCTGCTCAGAGCTGCTCATTTTCACTCTCAATCATCTTGAGAATACAAATGGCAAATTGGATTTATCCTCAAATGCTACACAAAAAGTTTAAAAAATAAAATAAAGGCCTCCTTAGACAAAGGATTTATGTGAAACTTTGAAAATGAGAAGAACATCACAGTCCCTGAGAAGGGAAGGCTTGTAATAAGAATGATACCAAAAAAAAAATCCTACTACAAATTACATCACAGTTGTATGGAAATATGTTTCTGCATCCCATAGCTGCTGTAAATATTCCCTAGCAAATATCACTATTGAGGCTTTTTCTGACAGCTATGAATATCACATTTGCAGAAATTTATTTAAACAATTTAATTGAATAACCTAATGCATTATTTACAAAAACAATCCAGTTTCATGAAATGCCAAGCCA
>VXAV01006554.1:65506-85070 GCA_013399715.1 Alectura lathami
CCAAAACTGATGACATTCTTCCCAAAATCATATTTGTAGACTGTAAGGTCAGGTTTTATACTACAGCTGTCAAAATGGTCCTCTGTTACTACTCAGCATTTCCAAACTAATCCCCAAATGCCCTTATGTGACATAAAACATCCAGACTGCACCTCCAAGTTTCCCACTGGAGTGCTGGGTAGAAAATCAGTTACTTTTGGAGTTTAGGATGCATTGATCTAAAGCCATACTTTTCAGTCATTGCTCAAAAACCTTCAAAACATCCCTACTGACGGACCATTTAAAAAAACCCTATGAGTTGTACATATAACTGATCTCTGGAGCTCAGAGACCTGAAAGAGATTTAATTAGCATTCTTCTTTTTAATTTAGTCTCTCATAAATTGGAGCTGGTCATCAAGAACACAGCTCTGTGTCAATAATTTTCAATGGGAAAACAAAAAGTGGTGCAGAATTAAGGTTACATCTTGTTTCAACCCACACCCCCAACTAATTAACGATTTTCTTCAGAATTTTTTTTCCCTCTAATCAGTGTAAGAAGTCAGAGGTGACTGGAAACAGTTCCACACGAGCACATTTGCTTGCTCAGAACACCTTACTTTGCACCTGTGGTGCACAACAGAAGTATGTGCCTGTGGCAGAGCCTGAAGAACTGAAGTGCCTGTGGGCCATAGCTGTTCTAAAGGGATGCCAACCAAGGCCTACTGCTTCCTGCTTTAAGGACATACACCTACTTCTTTGTCTGAAAACTGCACTTGCTTCACTCATTCAGCATCCATCCGTGAGTAAAAGAGGGGAGCGTCATGATTCTGCTCCCAGTTCAAATCATGTTGCCATGGAAGCAGATGTTGGATTGATGAAAATAGGTCAACTGTTCAAAAAGAAAATCACTGTTTTAATACTTCAATATTATTATTAGATGTTCTTACTTTAACGCTTAGTATTATTTATTATTGAATATATATTGTTTTATTATATTTAATCAGCACTTGCTTTGGTGATACAGTCTGTATTCCCACAAAGGGTAGGCAGTAGTACATTCAGTGTTGTTAATGAAAAACTATTTTGCATAAATCTGTAAAGGCTTGGTACAGAACGCTTACAAGAATAGCCAACATTCTTCATCACATCTGTAGTGAGCGGTGTCAAATGCTGTCACACAAACACACTTCCCTTTGAAAAAGTATTAGTACCATCACACAAAGCACTAACATTTTTTGGAAAAAAATGAAATAAAATTCAGGTCACTGCTACCACCTATGCCTGGCTTGCTAAGAACAGTACTTTCCTGTTTAGCTTTGCATCAAACAGGTACAAATATTCAGCTGGAGTCTTGATTACTTAAAAATGATAAAAATATTTAATGGCAGCTAAGATTTAAGTAGGTTACCCATCAACTGAACATGTGAAAGCACACCCAGCCTACTAAAACTAAGCTTCTTGTATTCCTTAGCATTTCCACACTGCCTGCCAAGCCGTTGCCAATGCAGCATAAACACACACCATCAAATTCTCACCTCCATCTGCAGCAAACACCAGAAAGCAGAACAACTCAGCTGTGCTATGTTTTTGTAGGCAATCTCTACCAGGTGATCCCAGATGCTCTTCTGCTGACACCCAGGCACAGAATTTTTTCCTACCCTGACACTGATGTGCTTCAGACACACCAGGTTTGCATTAGAGGCTTTGTTATGTTTCTGCTTTGTGTTTTACAACTCAAATGCACAACAGTCATTAGCAAATACAGCAAAGCTGCATGGGAAGCGTCAGTACGTGAGATTTGCATTCCTCTCCTAGTTTAGGCACCTTCCTCTGGATGAAGCAGTACTTACAGGGGAGACTCTGTGGTGGTGAAGTTCCACAAATTGAGTCCAGCAGAAACCTACTGCGCTGCTGTAAAGGGCAACACTGCCTTCCACACACTGTTGTTCCTTGCCCTTCTCCCTTTCACCAGTGAACTGGATCAGACAGCTTCAGTCAGATCAGTTCCTTTATCTGATTCATCACACACCAGATAAAGAAAGTGCCAGTGTAGCAGATAAAATAGAAATAAGTACCCAGGAAGAGAAGGCAAAAATAGACCCATCTCCTTAAGCTAACGAAAATCCATGCAGCTGCTGAAACAGCTGGCAGCCCCACAGAATCTACTCATTCTCCCTTCCTTTTTAACCTGAGATATGTACAACATAACTGATAAATGTGTTTCACTCTGGAGAACTCTTACGGACTTCCAACGCTTTGTAACTTGTGTTATCAAATTTCTTGCAAAGTTGTTATGACCCATTCTACTCTGACGCTTCAAAAAAATGCACCTGTGAAGGTGTGAAATATTGTTTAAAGCATACTGCAAGACTGTCCCTCAGGAGACTGCAAAAGTTTTTAAATTTCACATTCAACAGTTTTGGAATAGTTTATAACCAACAATATTTCAGAAGTCATATGGCTTGTTATGCTGCAGAAACAAGTACCCCAGAATGGTACAGTGAGACTCCTGGGTTTGGGGGATTTTTTGTCTAGTATTTCTCAGACAACAAACAACTTCTAACAACATAAAAACAGCAGAAAAAATTAAAGCAGCACACTTGTAAGTGTTAAGCACACTGGATACTTATGATTAAAACAATTTTTTCAGAGAAGAGAATCATAGAATAGAATCATAGACTCGTCCCAATTGGAAGGGACGTTCAAAGGCCAGACAGTCCAACTGCCCTGCAGTGAGCAGGGACACCTACAGCTGGATCTGGTTGCTCAGAGCCCTATGCAGCCTGATCTTGGTCTCCAGGCAGGGGGCAAATTTTTTAAAATATACTTTTTCTGACAAGTACATTATGAGGTTTATTTGTAAAAAATAAGAAAAAGCAAGAGAAACGTTGACTTCCCTGTAACCAGAGGGCTGCCCTTCCTCTCCTCTGGCTCATCCAGCAATAGCCTCCACTTGTCCCTTCATGCAATGTCATTCCTTCTAGATTGGCAGCCTTGGCCAAGCTGTTTCCTGACATAAAACCACATTCTCTTCTTTCCTCCCCTCAGTACTATTTCATCTTTTCTCTTCAAATTTTCTTCCTTTCATTTATTTCTTTATTTGCTTTATCCCTCCTTCCATAGGACTTATAGACAAGTTGTTTGAGACGCACTGTTTAAAAGGAATTCCAAGAGCTACCTAGTTAGAACACTGGAATTGAACCATGGCAAAGGATTGCATATAAGCAGAATTTGAATTGAGGGAGAGAAATTCTGGTATTCTCCTATGGCCTACGAAGAAATAGATACCTGCTAAGAGACCAGATAGCCAGCCTGACGTTAAAAGCTAACTCTGCTTACACTGAGTCACACAGCTTTCACAATATAGTCTCTCTGGATATGCCATCCAGCAATGAACTGATTAGGACTTCACATTTAAATTGCCAAATTAGTTTTACATTAAAATATTTCACTGAGGCTAACGCAAATGTTCACACACACGTGGCAGAAAAATCTATCAGACTGCCTGCAGACAGCCTTCAGTAGGGCAGTTGGCATGTGGTTCATATTTAGGGCTAACTGCAAACTTGAAGCAAGCACTTCTCTCATTGCAGAACCCCTAACAAGACAACAGAAGTATGTACTCGTGCTACACCTCTGTAAGAGATTCAGTTTACCAACCATACATAGACGACACAGATTTCTTCCACAAGAAAAATAATCAAATTCCTAAAAGCTATAATAACAAATTTTATGCGGTGCAAGAAAATTCCAATAGACAGATAATAAGGGCAAAGACCTACAATCTGTTGGATATAACACACCCGGCCATTTGCCTGAAAAGGAAAGACACTCAAGTGTTTTCCACATGGAATTAGGAAAAGATGAAATTCAAATGCTCTTACAATCACGAGTACTTAGTCATTATACATGTTTCAGATGAGCCATTGTGGGAAACATTCATAAAGTTGATGTAGGAGGTCTTTATAGATAGGCTGAGGTCACAAATCAGGTAGAAAAACATTCAGTTCACAAAAATAAGGTTATTCTACCTCTTGAAACAGTCCTATTCCATTCTTACTGAAGTACAGGAATTAACAAATACACAGTGCCATGGGAACGTAAGGAAAAACATGGCGACAACATTCATGGTACATGACAGCACTGAAAATAGAAAGCAAGACTTCAGCACTTCTTTGGTAGGGAAAACCTTATAATCCTTTTAAAATAAGGAAAAAAGCCTACTTCTGGTACAATTTCTACCGTTGTTCATGCTGTTTGCTATTAAAACTATGTTTGAACACTATCTGACGTCAGACTTACCTCTACCAATGCCACAGTCAGAACAAGATCCATTTTTGAGTCTGGGAAAAGGGCATTCACTTGTGGAGACATTCCAATCAGTATGCAATTAGTAACCACGGATATTACACTCATAGTTTCAAAAGCCAACTGGAATAAAACACAAACACATTCATAGTTACAGCCATTGTCTCTAATTTACCAGTCCTCAAACTGCTCTATAAAATCTCCCTCTTCACTGAATCCTCAGAAGAGCCATTATTTTAACTTTTTATTCTCTTTCATCTTTTGAGTTCTACAATATAGGGCTTGTTTGGCAAGTCATTCGGACTTCAGCCATAAGAACAGACAACGACAAGAACACGAGGTCTGCAATACCACAAAGCATACCTGGCAACCCTGAATGTGTCTGTAATCTGACATATCTGTGTCTGCTTTGAAGAATTCAAATGGTACTCTTCAAAAATTACACAGTACTGTAAAAATCTGGAGAAGTTTAATTTAAAAGACCAGTAACATCCCAGCTGTAGGTAATACCAAACCACTTCCTGAAAAACTCAGAAAAATCCTCAAATGAAAAACAAACAAACAAACAAACTAGAAGTGTTCATAGAAANGACAGTATTGTTATCCACCTTTCAAAGCCTGGAAAACAAACATGTAAAGGTGCTCTGACAGCAGATATTGAGACAGAAGCTAGTATGTTAAATAGTACTTGTTGTGTATTGATACAGAAAAAAACAAACAAACAAACAAAAAAAAAAAAAAAAACACAAGTCATGGTGAGGAAAGCAACCTTATCCTTGGTGTCTTCATGACT
Organism: Alectura lathami; assembly: GCA_013399715.1. NCBI lineage: Eukaryota > Metazoa > Chordata > Aves > Galliformes > Megapodiidae > Alectura > Alectura lathami. The sequence continues at coordinate 70,589 of VXAV01006554.1, forward strand.
CATAACCTGAGCACACAAAAGACTGTGCATTCTTCTACAGTTACACTCTCAAACATGTATTTCTTTCAAGACAAAAAAGGCACAACTCGTAGATGAGAAAAATGGAATGAGAAAGACTGATATTGAAGAAGTGCAGTAATTATACAATGAACTAGCAGAAGTAACATTCTCCTCGACAATAAGCCGTTGACTCAGCCCACCTGATAAAACAATTCCACTACTCCTTTAACAGAAATGTTTCTGCCAATGCTCTAGCTTCCCACTTGAAACAGGTTACTAAAAACTGAACTTTTAATTCACAAGGTAAATGCATTTCTACTATTAGTTAAAAACCTACACTACAGAAAGAGAAAAGCATGAGTGTAGCATTAGTGTTGTAATTTTTACAGCTACGTGCTAGATGGAAGAAAGCTACTCCAGCAAAACTAAACGCTATCGACACACCTGCAGCCATGCCTGGGACTCGATGACCCAGCCTCATTTAACCAATGGTCACACCTCTATCAACGCAGCCATGCCACCAAGATGCTGGCAGCACAGAACTGGACTGTGAAATCCCATCAAATGTTAAAAAGCAGCCATTTTTGAAATACGTTTGCTACAGAGCACCAGGCAGCATCTGGCAGCTCTGCTTTGTTGGAATTGCAACAGAACCCCAGCGTACACGCATACAAGGACTACTGAAAGGATTTGTTTTCTTTTCAAAGGCAACTGAAAATTACACGTGTCTGAGGACCCTACAAAATATACTGTAGTTGTGTAGTATCCTAAGGCACTGAAGGTGACACAATACCTGCTAAACTTTAAAAGCAGACGCTGGTCATACACATAGCTTAAATAAACCTGGTGAAACGTCACTTAAAATAAATGATTGAAAAAAACCACAAACATTACCTGCCAAACACCAATATTTGCTGTGGGTTCTGCAAATGGACGCTTGTAAACTCTGCACATTTTTAAGGCATCAGAATATATCTCTGTGACATTGTTTAACACTGCAAAGACAGCTGCCAGTGGGTAAACACACGAGAAAAGGCTCACGTAGCCAAACTGTAGAAACAACTCCAAGTAATCATCAAAAGTACCCTGGAAAACAGAGCAAAAGAGAAGAGCAACTTTACTCACAAAAAAAAAAAACACGGAGACAGAATTATCAATACAGCTGTAAACATATTTCCTTGTGCCAAATCAGCTACTTGGGTTCAACTGGTGGTAGAAAAAAAAAACCCTCTACTACATTTGAAAATATTAAATTATTCAAAACTTCTTAATACAGGGAGGCCAAAGTCCTTCCTTTTGCCTAATGCACTTTGTGTAACAGTCATTTATCTTTATTTCATGAAGTAATTGTATAAACAGACTCACTCTAAGTTCCTGACCACCTCAGTGGAACTGCTGCTGAAGGATCAGCATGAAAACAGCATTACGCATTTGAACTGGCAGAGCATTTCTCCTCATAGTGCTCTTAAAAAAAGGCCTTCAGTATTTCAGACTGTCCATGAAAGACCCACCCAGAAACACAGGCTATGAAACAGGCAACTCTTTTCTAGTATTTCTGCACATTTGTTTCAAATGAGTAGGTCAGAACTAATTGCCTGCTTGAAGGCTGAAATGACAGAATGTAGCACTGACATCTGAAAGGAACAATTAATGCAAACAAAAAGCCCCATTCTGGCAAATCTGCAATGCATCTAGCTCCCGATTTTGAATCAAGAATGTGGGTACTTAAATGCTGATTAAGTATTCACATGTAGGTCATTATACATATTTACATACTAGTTTTGTTGTATTAATAATAGTTTTCTATGATTGCAGCAATTATTTATGAAAATGAAGAACAAAACCAACTAATTTCTAACGAAAAAGGACTGATTTTGTTCAATTTCTTCACTGAACAAAGAGTGATGAAATACCATGAACTACTTAAACTAGGATACAGCTATTATGTATTCATCCAGACCCACACATTTTCCTCTCTCTCAAAATGAAATATTAAAAATAAAGGCTTGACAGTAACCGAGATGATTACAGGAAATACAAAACCAGTTTGGGTTTCATCATCAGACACAGTTCTCTAACCTTTTTGCTGATGACAGTTAAACTGACTGCCACCTCCAGCACCTAGTGCTCTCTTTCTAGCAAACAGGCAGTGGAGCCTGCAAGCTAAGAAATGAATGGGCCAGTCCTTAGCTGCATTCCCCACTCAGGCTCATTTTCACGTCTCGCAGCATGGCCCACTCTGATCTGCAGGCTAGACCTTGAGGAGCTAAGAAATGCTTACAGTCACTGACATTTTTTTTCACAGAGATTTTGGGTATGAACTCTGAATTCTAGTGAGGTCTTCATTAGGGACATTTGCGCAGCGTCACCCACTGGAGTGGCAGTCACAAGTTTGTCCCTGCTATCAGTTTCTCAGTGAGATGTTTCAGGCAGAGAGCAACATGTCCCTTTATAATCCTCCTGGTAACTGCACAGTATTCCCACTGCTCTCTTCTCATTTCCTTGCCCAGCACTTATTGACTAACAGCACAGCAGAGTATGAAAAGAAAATGAGCATTTATTTTTCTTCTACTCAGTTTAGGACACTTTATGCAGGAAAAGAAAAGTCTGATAGGATGTTAAAGACATTTCAAACTGTGCTGTTATCAACCTCGTGTTCCCTCGTGCTCCTAGCTACAGGACCAGCACAACCTATGGCATCAAGGAAACAGAATCAACAAAGAAATTCAGGATGAAAAAATAAACTAGGAAAGAAACGGGAAAAAATGATGAAATTTTCACACCTTAAGCCAGGTTAAGGGCTGGAGAGACATGAAAAGGCGGGTGTGGGGAGAAAGCAAGGAGGGCAAACATAAAAATTAGAATTATTATTATTAGAATTATTAGAATTAAATATTGAAGAGTAAGAGGAGGAAGGAAAAGGAAAGCAAAGCCTAAAATGCAGAATTCTGTCAACCCTCCTGCTAAGCTCCTCAGTTACTAAACATAGTCAAATGCTTCCCCCTTGTGACAGATGTAATTTTAGACATGCTCCTGTCTGCTGACAGCTCAACACTTGCAAACAAACCAGTGGCCCAGTACTGTGCATTCACAATTGTGGCACCACTAAGATATTTACAGTGAAAATAAAATCTAAGGCCTTGAACACACAGTGCATTGAACTGAAGCCGAGGCTAGAAGTGGACACATCAAAGGCAAAGTCATAACCCCACAACTGACGTATTGTGTCCCTGGGAAAATGATTCAAGGCACGACCACACAACAGGTGCAGATACATCTGATCTGCTCTGCACAAGAAGCACTGGGCAACGTGACTCAGACACCACACCAGCTTTGTATCCGCCAGCTCAGAACCAGCAGTCGGTCCAGGCCTAGGACACAGAGCTGATCAGGTCAGGCAGTCAATGCCTGGTGCCAACACACAGCCTGTGGATCTGTGCTGGCACACCTACTGAGCTGTGCTGATGTACCAGCTCACATGCTAACTTGGGGATTTCTGCTCTACTCTCCATCCTGAGACAGCCATGCTCTCTGTTTCTAAATCTATCCTCCCATATATAAGTGAGAAATACCAACACTCCCAGGTTTTTCCAACTGCAAAGGCAGTGTTTCTTTTTCCATCTCCCATTTCATGGCACTTCCACATTTGAAAACAAATTTCAAACACTGCCATTCTCTACCTTTTACACAAAAGGTGCATGATCTACATCTAATTCTTACTCTGTTGAAACAAGAAAGCATTGAGAATCCTGTGGCTATGCCTGCAGCCTCCAATCAAGCAAGCTGTCTACCACTCTGTAAGGCCTTAACATACACACTGGTGAATTTCATCAGTTCTTCAGAAGACCAAGTAATGAACCCCACAAAATCTGTTAAATACAGTGAAACACACAAATGATTGTGAGGCCAGTTTCTGGCAGCCTATCATCTAACAAGCTACATATTCCAACGACATGTACTCAACATACAAAATAGGTGCCCATTTCTTTTTCCAAGCTGACTTGCTTGACTAATGACAGGTCCGTATCTGTCTTCAGAGAATGCACGTGTTTCTTCATCTTCTTCACATGTCTCTTCTGGAGCCAGTAAGGAAGTAGGGATTCCGCAAACTGATTAAGGATCTGCGAAGTTATCAGCAAAGTGGCCAAGCTCTAAAAATAACAACCATAATTAGTAGGTCTGTAATAAATCTATGATCACTTCCAGTTTTGTGTGCTCCATTAACACTGCAAGTTGTTACACTACAACAAAGACAGGCCAGCGTGACAAAACCGGCAGTAGCAAGTGAGAACTATAGCAAGGAATGGGAGCTAGAGCAGCTGAAAAGGACTAAACAGGACTTAGATAATTAAATACTTTGTGGATCTTGGTGTGAATGTCTTGGAAACAGAACAGAAAGTCCAACGAAGGCTAAAGATGAACACCTAACGCACATCATTTATCCATAACAGAGCTAAACAATGAACTTCAAGAAAATATAAATTCAATTTCTTCAATCAAATGAATAATTAGTCTAGAGCCACATAAAAACGAAGTGGAAAACAGGATTATCTGTAACTCCAAAAGGCTCAGAAGCCACCTGTATGACAGGAAAAAACAAGAAAAAAAACTTAGGCAGTGCAATCCATGGAACAGAACTGCCAGCCTTGTAAAAGAAAAGGACTCTTAGAAGTAATAAGAAAAACAATTTTCAAGGTTTCTTGGGAGAAAAAGATGACCCGTGTGGAATGTATACAGCAAAAATAAAACAACTTTTATTTTTTAGAACTCTCTCCTTGCTTCTTACTTTAAAGTATAAGAAGTATCATGCATATCATGTCATTTGTGGACATGCCAGGTGTTTTGCTAGAAATCTCTTTGGAGAAACAGTGAAAACTGAAGCTGTCATTGTTTAATGTTTTAGAATATTTTTCTTCTACCTGATTTTCATGAGCTTGAGTTCAAGCAATATTAACAACAGAAAGCTGATTTAAAATACCAACTACAAATTATTTTTGCTTTTATTTATTCTCAACTCCTCACTGCAGTCATAAACTTAGTAATTCTCTTATCCTCAGGAGTCACTAAGAACACTATAAAGAAAAACATTTTCTAACATAAAGGAAAAGAAGGCGAAATGAAAATTCTCCAGCCTCATCTGTGTGAGGGAGCATTCAATTTATTTTCCTCGTTTGTAAGAAGGAAAATAATTGCTCTACATTACTCTGTTATGACTCTGCAGCTGTGCGAGAGGCACTAAAATATGGAAGCTGTATTTATAAGAAAATATAGACTTGACAATGACAACACACACATACAAACATACTTAGAAAAACAACTAAAAGTCAGTCCTATTTCAATCAATCCTTTATTTTCCTAGATGCAATGTTTTTCATGTTCTAGTTACTCACCTGTCTCAAAAGTTTCATATCAAACATCACAAAAGCAATGTAGAAGAGAGATGCAAAACAATTTAAGAAGTTGAACTGCAAAGAAGAAAGAAATCCATTATTATGTAAGCAGAAATTCATGGCCTGAGAAATAAAATGCAGAATGTTGTCTAACAGTTACCCTGACTGAACAGCTTCCACACAGACCAGCACTGTCCATTAAACTAAAATTTCTTTACCGTTTTTAAAACTTCGGTCAGAAGAAATAATTTTGATCCTATCAATCCTATTCAGATTTTCATTAGACAAGCTGGATGCCCTCCTAAAGCACAGTGTACAAATATATTTAAATCATGACATGTGAACATTAAGAACACCTGTCACCTCCTACTTAACCTTCATAATTTGACATTGATCTTAATTTAATGATGACTTTTTTCAGAGAAATATTTTAGCCAAGTATGCGTTGGATGACTTCTCTCTAAATATGTACAACTGTTCCTCAACAGATGTTAAGCTTCATATTTAACCACTTCACAGGTTTTATGACCCAGAAAAATATTCCCTAAACTGAGAAATAAATTGCAGTATTGTACCTGAAAAATCATAATCAAACACTGAAGAAAGCTAGGAAAACACATCAATCACAAGCTCCCATTTTAAATAATCTTAAAAACTCCTCATACTGCCTACTTACCACTAGCACCTTCAGAATTAAGTGATTCTGATATGAAGACTCCAGCCTGTGATTTTCTAGAACATCAACAAAATTATTCATTACTTAACAGCAGAAGCACATAACATGTACTAGACACTCTCATACAAAAAGTAAATTATTTAAGCAGTACCATGAGGAATAGTTCCCCCAGTAAATTATGGCAAAAACAATTTATACTGTCCCAGTTCCTCATTTAACCTGTCAACACAACCTGATGTACAATGTTGACAAACATGATTTTGGCAACAATTCCTGTGTTTTTTCTACTCCCAAGAGTTTTACTTTCTGCACCATCTTTCTTTCTCAGGAGAGCTGTTTTTTAGCAGAAAAACACATCCTTTATTCTTAACACTTAATAAAATGTGCCTAGTTGGTGATTTTTCTCTGGCTGAAATCAAAACTAACTGGAGTACATTTCAAACTTGGTAATACAAGATCTGATTCAAAGCCAGTTAAAGCTCACAAATACTCCTATCTACCTCCAAGGACTTTAGATCTGACCCTTCTCTAAAGCAAGTCTAAAGCACACAAAGTTCAACAGATCACTAATTCTAAAACTCAGATTTTAAGGTCATTCAAGATGAATTGTCAGAAGTTGATGGCTAAGGAAAGGAAGGTCAGTTAAGAGGGAAGGGAAGGGTGGGGAACAGGAGATTTCTCATTTCTTTTTGCTGTTTTGTCAGATCACACCTTTGAAGTCCTGGACATGAGGAGGCAGCACATCAGCAGGAGCTGCATCAACCCAGCTAAAAGGAGAGACTGTCACCTACGGGTCTCACTCAGGACAGAACAGCCGGCATGAAGTTCAGCCTGACATGGGAGATGCCTTCGAGGAACTGAATGGGGTTTTTACTTCTAGCTTTCACTGAGCTATCAGTTCTTGTGATAATTGGGTATAAGTGGCATACTTAAAAACACCCTGGACTTTTAATTCCACAAACTACATCAGTGGTTCTACAAGCATTTCTCTAGCAGCAGTGATGATGTAATGCATGGATCCTGCAACTCCTCTGCTTGCTGGTTCCCATACCCACACAGTTTCCACACAGTGGGGACATAAGGCAGACAGATGAGCTCTGCACTCTTTTCTGAGAGCATCCAGAGGAAAATATTTTCATAGGGACGCGAAATCTCAATCTTTGTTATATATACACAAGACACACAAACATTCTCCTAAGACAATTTCGTTAATATTTTTAGATTTTGTTCTACTATCTTAGTGCCTTTTTCCTCTGCATGGATTTATCAGTAGACAAAGAGGTACTCATCAGCCCAAGGTTGTGGGTCGAAGATGCCAGAACAGCCCCTTCTGCCATCTACCTCTGATCTCCCATCCTGACGATCTCACCTCAATCAGAGAAGGGGGACTTCTGCGCCAAAGTCAGAGAGAGGAAGGCATGATCATCCCTTATTATGGCACGCTAGACTCAGATCAAATTAAACCAAAAACGAAACTGCAGCATCATAGTAAAATAAGTCCTAAACATTTGTGATTCTAACTTGCAACGTAAAAGTAAGAAAACCAATTTTCTTACCCCACGACGTTAAGAATTCAGCAGCATACCGATAGATACGGTTCATAATTTCAATCACGACAGCATATATGATACTGGGCACAAACAGCATCAAGCTGCTGAAGTTGGACTTGTTCTCCTCATGGTAATCCATTGCCCACTGTTCCAAGTCAAAGTAAATCATCATCACATACAGCGAGAAGTAGAGGCAAAGGCACACGAATGGCACGGACACCAGATAAATGCGCAACTGTCTCTTAATACTTGAGTACACCGGCTCCTCCCTCCCAGTGACAGGGTTGACACCCAAAGCACCGTGGAAACCTGGCCTTGGTTCCTCAAACTGCCGCTTCATCAACAGCGTCCCCCAGCGGTACGTCATCACGGCGCAGATCCGCTTCCACACTTCCAGGATGACGGTGGACCAGAGCAGATTGAACGTGGCAAACATCACGTATTTGTCGTAATCTTCCCACGCAAATACATAATAAGGAATCCCAATGACAGCCATTGGAACCAAGGCAAATGTGAAGTACTCTAAGAAGCCAAAGTAGAGAGCGATGGTTTCACCAAAGTAGCAACGTATCTCATCTGCAGAGAAAGATGAATCCATGAGGCCACTTAACATACACGTCAGTACAGTATCGAACCTGGCTTTTCAGGAATCTCTTGGCCCAAATGTTAGTCTTCTAAATAACACAATGAATATTGTTTTTTTTTTTGTTCCCCCTCCTCCCACATTCCAAAGAAGGTTATTTGTGTGGTGCTACATAAATGCACACACACACATTCAGATGGTAGCAAGGCAGATGTCTCAGTACCCACAGTATCAACACCAATTATCCAGAGCAAAAGAAAGACCAGCATTCTTACAAGCAGGATCTACCAATGATTGGCTAGGATGGCACAGAAGACACTTTAAAGTTTTTTATACCAAGTGACAGCTGACTTCTGGAGCTCTTCACTGTCAAATGTAGACTTGGGAGACCAGACCCTTTATGCTTGTACGCCGCTGCGATGTATTCCCCAGCATAACAAAACACTGTGGCCTCTGAATTGACGCTGTGCACGTACTCTCCGTAAAAGACCAGTACTTCAAAAGCTCATGTGCAATACCAGAATATACTCCTGGCATGCATTTTACAGAAAACTGCAGCAGAAATTCATAGCTGCTGATCAGATAAGACTCTGAAAGTCAGAGGGAAAGGCTAGCAGACAGAAGAATCAGTACACCAAAACCCCCTCAATTAATCAAAAAGTTATTATTAAATGAGTTCAAGTGTAACCATGAGCAGCATTTCACACTCCAAATGCACAACATGAAAGAGATCACTAAATTAGTGCACATGTAACCAAGTTCATGGGATTTACTTTTAAATTTGGTGTGTATTCACTGCCAGTCCAAAAGAACCTCTCCTGAATAAAGAGATGAGCACTGAACAAAACCCTCCAACACAGCAGGCTGGAGGCAGGAATCAGGGAGCCAGATCCCTAACTTTCTATGGCTCAGGAAAGAATCTCAAGTAGCTGCTGGACTGAGGGATTAATGATTAGGCAAACTCTGAGATGTTTATCCTATTATTTTTAGACCAAGTTCACAGTTCTAGAATTGTTAACTCTCCTCATTGCCACATCTGAATTTGTTTTCATTTTAAACCTGCTCAGTGCTTAAAACAGACTCAAGTGAATCTGAGAAGCGACAGCACATGCTTTAGACATCTAATCAGAATAGCTTTGTGAGCCCCAGTTTGAGAAAAGTTTTGGTTTGGTCCACTACTGCTTCACTGATGGGTAGGGCGACTTTGTTACAAGGAGACTGTTGCTAAGATGAAAGCTTACTGACACTAATCCGCAGACTCCAAGCCACCAGTTTCACAAGTCTTGAACTCTTTCAGGGGCTACCCAGTGAATGCCAAGAGAAGAAAAAAAAAACTTTTTACCAACTGGTAAAACAGCAATGGGCCAATCTCTAGACTCAGTGTTACGTGAGATGATCACAGTGCCTCTGAACTGCATGCTCACTCCCTCTCCCCCATGCCTGGAAACAAAGAGCAAAGGCCTACATGGCACAGAACTCCTGCAGCAGCAACGAAGAAAATCATTAAAACTCAAGAGACAGCAATGTGCACGTCCTCTCAGGCTCCAACTTCACTCCAGCAGAGTTGCACAGCTAGTCATTACAGCAAAAGATTATCCTACAAGCACCTTAGAATCAAGAACAATCTGACGAAGAGACCTTGACTATGCATGTCAGCATGTCCAAAAAAGGTTCTACCTTAAGAACCGTCTAAAAAGCGCCTCGCTGGTTCCAAGGGCAGTGACAGCACGTCTAAGTGAAACAAGGGCTTAGTTCACAATGACTGACAAAGCAACTTGGGCAGAAAGGCAGTATTAGAGCAGGTGAACTGCAGCAGGTGACTGGGGAGGTGGCAAGCTAGACTCTTAGTGAAACAGGAGCTGGCAAAGGTAGACTTCTAGTGAAACCACTGACTTCTTGATACAGTACGCTCTTTCCACGCAGGAGTATCACTTTTACAGAAGCTAAATGCTGAGTAGAAGCTGGGCAGGACCTCTGGTCTTCTCACACAAACAGAAGAAAAAACTTCTCCGGAAGAAGCCCTGCACTTTACTTGTAGCAGAGGAAGTGTTCACATACCTAAAGGTTGATAGCCAATTTTGACTCGGCCGTACCAGGTGTGCCGGAGCTTTTTCAACTCTTCTCTATCATGCAGTGGGAAAATCTGAACTAGAATACCATTGGTCAACAATCTTCTCACTAGAAGGAAAAAGAAGTACAAAATACTAGTACTTCTGTGATGGAAAGCAATACTACCTATGTTAATAAACCATGAACAAACTGCTCAGGAGATTACAACTGCAGAAACATTGCGAAAAATCAGAGCAGAGGCACTGGATGTTGCACGACATTTTTTACCTTTTCTTATAGAGATTTCTTAAATCCCTGATATGCACAGATCTCCTTCTTAGGTGACTAACAGTAATGAATAAAAACGCTGCTATTAAAATGACATATAAATCTTAGAAGACAAACTGTCTCTTAAGAAACTGTAGCATCTCTGCCAATAAACTAGTTGCAGCTACCATAAAGATACTGCTCAGGGCGTGTTCTTTCCAATATTAGTAAGTCATACATCTACTCCTGAAATAATAAACATATGCCATACCATTTTTTACTCCAAAAAGAAGCAAGTACAACTTACTACTGATAAAACGTTTATTCATGAACAGGAACACATTTATTTCAATAACATCTTGTGGCCTTCCCCTATAGATTTTGTTAAAAATAGCTTGGTGGTTGGGTTTTCTGTGTATTTTTTATTTTAAATGCTGACGGTTGGACTAGACGATCATAGAGGTCTTTTCCAAGCTTTATGATTCTATTATTTTGGATATCAACTACAAATAATGGATGACATTAACATATGTCAAAGAGTCTCAGTCTGACAGGAAGACTCCGTTTGGAGCGGCCCTCTTGAACTCATCCGGTCCAAACTCCTGCTCAGAGCAGGTCCAGCTTAAATCCAGCTGCTCAACGTGTTGTCCAGTTACGATCTAAGTGTCTCCCAGGACAGAATTTCCACAATGTCTCTACGATTCTGTTCCAATATTTGATTTCTCTCACTGTGAAGAACATTTCCTTAACATCAACTTGGAATTTCCCTTGTTACACGTACGCCCATTGTCCTTTGTTCCACCTCTGTGGAACTCAGGACACAAAACTGCTTAATAGTGTGAATTAATGTCTCCAGGGTTTCTCTGAACTGCAGGAAAATTAAGGCACTTTTCCCACCATGAAGGCTGTCCCAAGTCACGACACTGGAGTTACAGACAACAAACCATCTTCCTTACCAACTGATTTTCCTGGATACAGCTTTGCCTGTGGATATCCGGGGATCATTTTTTCATCTTTAGCTCTCAAATTTTCAAGTTCATGTTTGATGATATACTGACATTCCGACATCGTAAGGAAATTGTGATTGTCATCTAAATAAACGAGAAGGCAGGAAGAAATGGTGCCGCATAATAAGACAACTATGGCAACAATCAAAAAGGACCAGCATCAGAAAAAATACTCCAGTACTTCACTGGAAAACTGAAGTCCTGCTGGGTGGTTAAATACCTGGCAGGTGGGGCACTTTCCTGCTGGGTGGTTAAATACCTGGCAGGTGGGGCACTTGAAGGAAAATGTTACTGTGTTGGCACATCCTCAAAATAAAAGAGGAAAAGGAATTTTTTTTTTTGCTAATCATGCCCAAGTTCCATTGATTGATTCTGTAGTGTTATTTTATGATTAAAATATAAATGCAGTGAAACAAGTCTATTTTTGTTTCTAGCTTGTTCTTCCTATTTATCTTCATTGTTACCATTGCAAGTAACAGAAAGACCACAGAAGATTTAATAGCATAACTGATTATAACCTTTAGCCATAGCTTTGTAATGATACAAGATGCCTGATACCGCTTACCTGCAAAGTCTTTGAAAGTTTTTCTGCTGCTGTAGGTGAATGTTCTCATGGAGTTATCATTGCATTCCTTAACCAAACCCACAGTTTCAGCTCCCAGCAACAGCCTTAAGTGGGAAGCTCCAACAAGGTAAATGTTTTCATCTCCATTTTCCGTGACCAACGGTTTAATCAGCAGTTGTGCACCTTTGACGTGGAGGAAGGCAAAATAAGGAAGAGAATATATAAAAATTACATCTAAAGAAACTCAGTATCTATCTTAATATCCATCACACTGGAGCTAGTCATTAAGAGAACTGAAGGTGCATTTTTTTTTTTCTTTTTTTTTTACAGGGATGAAGAATCGAGGTGTCAACAGCACCTGACATGGTGTTCAGAATCTTGCAGGGCCACCCTCTGCTTTAATACTGCTTCTGTGGAAGTGCTCACAGAGGATTAACTGGAAAAACAAAGGCAGTTCGGATCTACTCCTGTAAAGCTCACTGCGCATCAGCAAACCGTGCTTCTGCAAACAGTCCCATCCACTTTAAGGACTCCAGATTTTTGAAAAAGGCACATCCCTGACCGAGTGGGACTGGCTGAACAATAACTAGTTTTACAACGAATCACCTGAAAACTAATTTTCTGTTTTTCTTCATATTAGGACAGCCAATCCACTTGGCTGACTGTTGCAGATCGTATCATACTCACCTCCGTTTGCCTTTTTGTCCACTATCCTTTTAGTGAACCATTCTATGGTTTCCTTTTTGGTGCCTTTTGCAAGCTCAATTACCACCAGAGGCCTGAAGTCAGGCTCAGAAGTATCCAAGAAAGACCACGTTTCCGCCATCTTTTGAGAATCTGTTAAGTACAAAAACAAAACAAAAATGCCAGCATTAAAAAAAAAAAAAAATTGTATCAGTCTGAAGAACACAAAACTTCACTATAGTGAGTTGCATGTGCCTGCAAAGTGGCAGAAATCGCACTACAAAGGATTTGAGTAACCTCTCTGGCTGTTGCTTGGCAAGATACTGCCAGTCTTTTGGGGCACGTCTGCCTCACGCTCCAAGCAGCAAAACTGTTTCTGCTATGTATAGCAAAGTGTTGCTTGCTGAGAAAGAAAATAAGTAATCAGAAGGAACTATGATCAAAAGTTACAGCTTGCAACTTCCTACAGCATAACTGTCAGCAAATAAAAACATGAACAGAGTATCAGTCAAACAGCTACCTACAACAAACAAGCTTTTCCTGGTAAGAATGCAAATACATTCTGCATTTATAGAGGTACCTTATCAGTTCACCTCATGGAGCTTTCACCAGCTATTCCAAGGAAACTTCCAACACTGTTTGTAGGTGAGCAGGACACGTATCTCACAGATAGGCAAATTATGTGCAGAGCGCTTACATGATTTGTTGGAGGTTAGGAGCCAAGTGTTCCGTGACAAAGTGCAGCTGTATAGTGCTACTGAGCAGCAGCACAGATTTATATACGAATGACCTAAATCACCCAACTGAACCATTCGGTTGATGCTGTGCCTTCAGCCTTTTATAGAAATGATTCTACAGTGATAATTACATGACACTTCACAGAGCAACTCAAAGGTGTTGTTTTAAGAAGATAAATCTTGTAATTACCTACTCAGTTTAGGAAAAACAAAAAAGACAAAAAAAAAAAAAAAAAAAACTACCACAGACTGAATTTAAAAGCAAGCAAAATGTTTGAGATTTTTTGCTATTAACTTCACCAAACGATTTTAACTACTGCCTTCAGCAGCTTTCCCTATTCAAATAATGAAATTAAGTAATTTACAAGCATGTTCCCTTAAGTAAAGGGTTCATCCTTCATACTGGTGTGATTCATTGGGAAATCATGATCTCCAGGGTTTCACATGGTATTTCACATCATTTACGACACAATAATGGTGCAAACACTGGCATACCAAAATAAACATGTCCATTGGCTTTCGACTGGCAAAAACAGTTTTCATGCCCAATTTTAATGGGTGTTCCAGTTAGCTTCACTTTCTAGTCCATATACGCACAATTCTGCAGCATTGACTCACATATCTCAACCCGAGCATTCAGATATTTAAGGGAAAAACATTAGATTGATAAAACCGTTTTTAAGAGATTTTAGAAGCAAGCAGAATGAGTCAGGCAGGGGCAGACATGATCAGCGCGACTGTAACCGAGGCGCCAGCGGCTCCCGGCACACCACCTCGGCCAGTCCCTCCACCTGACTGCACCGCCTCCCGCAGCCAGACCCAGCACGCACTGGGCTGGACGCGCTTCGGCCTCTTCTCCCCCACTTTGGCCCAGCGGGATTCACCACGGGCCGGTAAGCCTCGGTAACGGGGCACGGGGCCTGCCCGGCACCGCCACCGCCACCGCCCGGCCCAGCGTGCGCGCAGCCCGCACC
>VXAV01006554.1:85521-103722 GCA_013399715.1 Alectura lathami
TGCCCGCGCCGGGGCTGCGGCCGAGTGAGCGCCCAACGCGGGCTGGCAGCGGTTCGCCGTCCTGCTGGGCGTGCCGAGGCCATTTTCCACCCGGTTCCCTGAATGTCTGAACGCTGTTAGGGCCTTCTGTGTCACTGCAGACGTGTGCAGTACATCCAGATCCAGGCGGCAGAAGTGGTCTCTCAGCGTGAGGAAAAGCACAGGCCTCGAGCTGCACAGAGTTTGCCAAGTAGGCACGGTGCCTAGCAGCAGCGAGCTCCGAGCTGCTGGAGCTAGTTAGACTTTTTAAACTGTCCCAGTGGCCGAACCATGTAGTTTGTCATTGAGTATCTCTGACAGTGAAACTCACTTCTTGCACAGATAACCTGGCAATAACAGGGATGTAGATTTATCCAAAGGGGTTTTTTTAGACTCACTTTATACGTGAGTGTTCCGTGCTGGAAGTTTCTAGTTCCAACGCATCTCATCAGCATCCACCAATGTCTCTGTGGGCTTTGGCCTGTGTCTTTTAGGAGCTCTATGGCCTTCTTAACCTGGTATCTGCTCTCTGACACCTTCTGTATTCCCAAGGTTCCAGTGGGGTCTTTCCATTGCATAGTTATTTTGTCCCTGTGCTTAGGGTCATTCAAAATTAATGTCTCTAATGCTAGCAAAGTCATCGTTCCACTTGACAGGGTCCTTTAATGTCCGTATTCCTTGATAGTTCCACGGCATTTCCTAAACGCCGTCTATCCACTAGGTGTCACATTCTTGCTGTGCAATGATTTCTTACTAGTGCGCTATCAGTTTCACAGAATCACAGAATCACAGAATCACAGAATGTTAGAGATTGGAAGGGACCTCGAAAGATCATCTAGTCCAATCCCACCGCCAAAGCAGGAACACCTAGAGCAGATTGCACAGGAACGCATCCAGGCGAGTTTTGAATGTCTCCAGAGAAGGAGACTCCACAACCTCTCTGGGCAGCCCGTTCCAGTGCTCTGTCACCCTCACTGTGAAGAAATTTCTCCTCATATTTAAGCGGAACCTCCTATGTTCCAGCTTGCACCCATTGCCCCTTGTCCTGTCACTGGATGTCACAGAGAAGAGCCTGGCTCCATCCTCCTGACACCCACCCTTTACGTATTTATAAACATTAATGAGGTCACCCCTCAGTCTCCTCTTCTCTAAGCTGAAGAGACNTCACTTGGTGGCTCTGCGTTGGACCCTCTCCAGCAGTTCCCTGTTCTTCTTGAACTGAGGGGCCCAGAACTGGACACAATACTCCAAAAGGTTCCCATTTTGCTAACCATGCATAAAGGTGAGCACATAATCCTATGTTCGCGAAAGGAGGACAGGATTTCTAAGTAGATGGTGGGTGTGCCTACAGAGTGACCTGCATACACGCACACTGCTGGCACAGAGGAAACAGCCTCACCATGATGGCAAAAGGTAAATTACCTCATACCAAGCACATGGTGTTGTGGTAACTACATGGTTTCTATTAGGATTAGCTAATTTAAAAATGGATCAGGCTTGCCCACCCTAGATTGCCAACTGCACTATAATTATCGCTAAATATAAATCCCAAGCTTGCATCCATCTGTTGCTGTAGTCCACTCCGGTGATTGTTAGCTGCTTATAGCATTTTCATGGTCTGCCTCTGTCAGTCACAAAGCAGACTACAGCCACAGTATAATGGATGAACTGTAGTAAGGAAAAAAAAAATACAAAAAAGAATCCATTCAAGAGAGGAACATATTTTTATTCTGTGTTGACCTTCTTCCCCTGGACTAGTAACTACCACAGTACTTCACTAAATTAACGAACCATTCGCTGTGAAGTGAAATTCCCTTTATACCTGGTTGAATCTATGCCCACAATCTGGGTACGGTTCAATGGCTAGCTGTGCCCATCCAGCATCTCGCTGCTACTGAAAGATCTCACCCCCACTCCAGCATTGCCATTTCCTTCTCCCTGTGCTCTCATTGCCAGCTCTCAGGCTCTGCCCCATACTTGCGCCAGCTCTGGCACTCACCAGATCCTTCTCTGGGTCCGTTCAATTCACCAGCTCCACAGAAAACTACCCCCTTTGGGCTGGTTTTCTTTGTTCCATTTTAGTGATTCAAATAGACTCAGAGAAGGGCTAGATAAGGCCAAGAGCTGGCACAAGGCAAGCACATTTCCATACAGCAAACCTAGTAATTCAAATGCACATATACATATGTATGGTATGACAACCATGCTTTATATAGTCACATAAATGACTATATATCACGTCACACATAGGAATAACCATTCTCTTTAAATTTAACTTTACCTAGGGTTAAAGGCATACTGGAACAAGCAAGAACAATTAACAGCAACATATTCTTCCCATTCACAATGACATATTGATTAGAGTGTAAAAGGGATGATGGGACTCTTACAATTTAGGTTTAACATGGTAGTTTTGGGGATTTTTTTTTTTTTTTTTTTTTAATTAAATTTAAATTTATGTTTTTTTTACAGTAAGATTCGGGGGCATTTTACCCATCTTCCGTTGTTTTTCTGGTCAGATTGCACAGGATTATGCAGCATTTTTCCAACAGTGTAATAAATATTATTAAAATGTTTTTACTTTACTGCAAATGAAGAGGAAAATATTTTTCACATCACATCTGGCACAATTTTTACATTCTGCCAGGGATTTCCACATAAATGTGTTCTGGCAGTCTAAGCATTGTTGGGGTCAAAGTGTGGAAGCTTTGTTTCATAAACACTGAGCAGTGAAGCTGATCAATTATAATCTGCAAGGTACAAGGAAGATAGATCTCTACAATTTCCCAGTGGGTCTAGTTGATTAGAAATATCTAATTTTATTCCAGGTATTTTATTCCCAAACTAGGTCATAAAAGAGCAGAAAAAAAACCCTGTCCTGTCAAACCAAATGGAAATAGCAAAAAAAGAGGGAAAACAGCTTACCTAAGCCTAGAAGAGGTGAGAGAAACCACTCTCAAATTATTACCCAGTGGAAGGAGGTAACATATCTGCATTATATGTTAATCATTTATTCAGGAATTGAAGGAAAGTGAATTAAAAGTCATCAAGATTTGAAGTTCATCCCACCGAGACAGAAGATACACGGTTTCTTTGTTAACCCATGGCTAGGAACAATACGGAGCAGTCAGTTGGTTAATTGTTATGAGTTACTGGATAGCAGAAATTAACGCATGTTCAGCAAACGGGACTCATCAGTAGCTGTGCTGTGACTGTGCCTCAGAGAGGTCTGCGACTGATGCAGCTTTGATGCATTTTCAGAGAGCTGTTTTAGTAATATCTCTGCCTGGATTTAGGAGCAGAAGGAAAATCATGCTCTTAACTAGGTTGCTAAATGATGATCGGAGTGAAAAGAGCTTATCCAAGGTTTGGGAGAGGCAAGTTCAGGAAGTCAGCGTTCAGGAAAAGTCTTTCCGGCCACTGCTTTCAAAGAAACACTTGCCGAAGATAACGAGGTGATAAATTCCCTTACAGTCCTACTCTGAGGTCTCTGAATTATGAATGGGAATGGTCCTGGGAGGGCTGGACAAGTAAATCATTCCAGTTGTCCTTCAACCCGAGTGCCTGAATTCAGCTGCTGTTCAGCTGCTGAACAACTGCGGCGTGAGGCTTTAAGGCAAACCAAATCAGACAGCAGTAATGTCATCATCTGTTCCAAACTACACCAGAGGTGCACATGGTGGTTTTTATTGTGCTTCATGAAATATTTCATGTGTTCTAACAGACAACTTCATGAAAGTACCTAGATAAAATGCATATGCCACATCTTCACTGTATCAGGTTTGTTTCACTCTCACTCCTAAGTAACTTCAAGCATAAGCTGGGAACTGGTCTTTTACGGAGCTCTTGACTATGAAATGATGAGTTGTGTAAGTTATTATAGCCGATCCTTCGAGCTGCCATAAATTAATTTCTCTGGGGAAATGCATTGGCTTATCCAGTTAGACAAGGGCTGTAGCACTGTCGTACTGCTGGCAAAACAATCACAGATTTGACAGCTGTCCAACAGCTTTAAATCTACAGACTCCGAGCTCTGTTCTCCTTTAATACAGCATACACTGTTGTATTGTATGATACATTTGCGAGTCTATACATAATTTCTCTGCTTACGTACTGCTCACTAGTGTGGCTTGTACACCTGTTCATTTGGCTGTTCTCACCATTGCTTGGGAAGTGACAAGACTAGTTAAGTCCACTAAGGTACAGATATCCCATTTCCATTAATTCCTGTTTCTAAGGACCCAAGCATGTCATTATTACTGATGTCAGTCTAGTTTACATACTACGTCTCCACGCTCGGAAATATAGCTTCCCCTTCATTTTCAGATGGCCCTCAACTGATGCATACTGGCATTTACGCATCCAAAACTTCAAAATAATAGAAATAAAAAATCACAAGCCTTGAAAAAATCACTCTTTTCAACTAAAAAGTTGGACTCTTTAGTCACTGAACTTTGCAAAATTATGGAATTTGTCCCCTTAGGAACTGTCAATGCCAGGAACAAAATACTGAACTCATGAAAGGAGTAGCATTTGAAATAATCAGTGAAAGACTGCAGAGCAATCACTAAAGTAATTCTCGCTGTTGAAGTGGATGAGTCAAAAGACAAATTCTTTTGTTTGTGATCTCTTCTGCAGGGCTGGCAAGCAAGGTACTAACAGAACAAGGAGGTGTGCATATGCTATTGTTAAAAGACTGCATGTGCTGATCCACTTTTGGAATCTAGCTAGTTTCTTCTCGAATGCAAAGTCTGGTACAGTTTTTCACCATCCGAGTCCCATGTGTCCCAGTGCTGTCATCAAATGCTCAGAACGTGGGTTAATAAAGATACAAGGCAAATTCTGACAGTTCAGGGGAACACTAGGCACTCAGTGGAACTGAAAAAATGTTTAGCCTGTCCTATCTGCCCCAGTCATACATTTAGAAATATCAGAGAGGTAATATTTGTGAATTTAAAGATTTTTTTTCATAAATTCTACCTTATTAGAGGCTAGTATATTATCTTTATTAGTATCGAGGGCTCTACTTAAAAATTAGTACTATAAGTCTGTACAGAAAAACTTTGATTTTATCATCAAGGTCATTCAATTTGTCTTTTATTTCTGTAGTATATAATACTATGATCTGATTTGAAGCACTCTCGGACGTATCAAACCTAATTTTAAAAAGTATTTTAGTGAAAATCATCTCCAATCAGCAATTAGAAATGCAATGTGATAGAAAACAGGAATCCTATTTCTGTTCTCCTCATTTAGTCCGTTCTGAAGCAGTTGTCTAGTGTTTGTCAAGATAGAACTGCAGACTAATCCAGTCTTTGCCCCATTTTATGCTGCAGAAGGGCCTGCTCGTCCTTAGAGTGAAATAAGCTAAGGCAAAACATTAAATCAAAAAAGGATCCTCCATTCTCAAAATCAAATGTCAAGTTGAGTGGAAGTCAAGAACAGATTAACAATTAATACTGCCCTTAAAAATCTTTTTCCTGGGGGATCCAAGGCATGTACCAAGAACAGAACATGGAATGAAACTTCTGCTTTGAGTTGCTTTCTTTGTTACGAAAAATAAAATTGTTTTTCATGCTATGTTATATAACCAAGAGTCTGTGTGCAATCCAGATTTAGTGAGAGCGACAGGTGTCTGGGTACAGACCATCTTTCTTCGTCCAGCCTGGGTGAAAGCGGGCGTATTTTAAAGCTGTACGTGAGTAACTGCAGTCCCACTGGTATTGCGTGTAAGGCCCTCATGGGAACACAATCCCTTTTATGTTAGTGCAGTACTGGGGTGGGTCTTTGCTGCACAGGGCCATGCGTTGGTGGTGCACGCCCTGGCTGTACTGAACTTTGTGGCATAAGCCCGCTCCCTCAGAGGTCACGTAAGATAGGCCAGCTCCCTGGGCTGGGACACACAGTGGGGTGGACCAGCAGCGCTGCCAGAGGGACAGACATTTCTTGGCTGTTAGAGAAAGCCACTTCTTCCCTGGCACATGGGACTGAAGACTCTGAAAGAAGGCACAGTGCTATACTACTAGCACCAGTTCCCAGTACTACAGCTAGGCAACAAAGGCTAATGCTGAGATGTGAAAAGATTGAATCCTCTGTTACTTCCTTTATTAAATCCACACCTGCAACAGTACCTATGATGCTTTCCCACTTAACTGTGACAGAAGGTGCCTGTTTTTCTGGACACTCTGGAAATGCCATGAAATACTGTGTGTCTGTCAGCACTCACTTAAACATTGTCACTGATCCAAGTGAGAGTAGCAAGCAGAGCTTGTCCTGTGTCCCAGCTGAGCCAGCTTGTCTGAATTTAAATCCTTCCTCCAGACTAAAATGAGATTATTTCATGTGTCCACAAGCAGTTTCTATACCAGTGTGAGTGCACAAGTAACACAGACTAGATACTCCCCCAAGCATTTATAAATGACTGGTAGTATGGGCTGAAAGGCCGCCTTTAGTGGTGTGCGACAGGGAGATGGTTGTCCAGATGCCAGATAGGTACGACCTGCTGTGTGTCTGGAAACATGGATCTGTGCAACAACTGGTAGAACAGGCTATTCTGGGCCTGTTCCTGCTTAATATGGTTGTGTACTCTGAAACCATGGAGAACTGGTCTGCTTCAGAACTTTATCAGAGTACATTGAAACTCACACTAACCTAGGTTTGAAACACACCAATCTAAAACTTTCAGAGCTCTGAAACATGTCTGAAAAGCAGGAAGATTGGGAAGTGGCAGAATTAGGATAAGTAGCGGCAGTATTAAGGTGATGTAATTAAATTTCTTCACACTGACGGTGACAATCCACCTGGCAGCACTGATATAGTAAGCTGCAAGACTAGATATCAGCATCATCTAGCCAGAAGACAGGTTGTAAGTATACTTCGCTTTTCCGTATCTCTTGCTTAGGCAACTATTAATAAGAAGAAATATTGAGATATCTGATACCTTTTTTTTTTTTTCATTAATAATTAGCAAGGTAATCAAATTTTCGTCTGACAATCTGACATTTTTTAAGGGGACTTTAAGATTCAAAGGTGTAAGGCGTTTTGCTTTTGACAGACAACATCTGTGCCCCATCTAGTTAAATGGTCTTTCAGGAGGTCTCAGCATACTCTTGGGATTTTGTTGTATGATCAAAGTAATGCTATGTTATATTTATTATGAAAAACAACATGATGAGTTTGCAAAAAAAAATTAATATTGATTAAACAAAATGCAGAGCTTTTATGGTAAGATTAGTATTATTTGTGTAATATTCTTTTAATGATTTTTTGATTGATGGTGATTTTGCAGATTATTATAGATATTTATATCTTCCTGGATATTTGTTATCTAGGTTTGCAAATGCTGTTTTGCTAGTTCTTTTTTCATTTGTTTGTCATGACATAGTTACACTTAATTGTTGATTTATTCAGTATGTATGATTATTCAACTCTGAAGAATGATGTGGATAATAAGGCTATTCACTTTTCTTTTTTTTCCTTCATAAATTGTATACATGTATTTGGTATTTTAAATGTGCACATTTGATACAGGACAATTTCAACAGCCTATTAACATATTTGAATAAGGAGGAAAATGGTAAAGAACCAGTTCCAAGAAACAATACTTTAGCATTTAGCTGACTTTTCCTCGTTTCTTTCACACTAGATACCAAAATCAAGTAAAAATTTAATCAGATTAGTGTACCCAGACAACATTCTGAAGATATACAATGTGGAATCTGCTCTTGTTTACATTGAATAACTCATACATACCTGATTTTTAATGTAATTCATTTCATAGAATCATAGAATCACTAAGTTTGGAAAAGATCTCTAAGATAATCTAGTCCAATTGTCAACCCATCACCACTATGCCCACTAAACCATGTCTGAGTGCCACATCTACATGTTTTGCCTCCCCTGAGTTCAGCCCATGTAACTAGACTATAAGCATTTATATTTATGGGGCTGCTTTGACACATCTAGATGAGGGATAGGTTCTTCCACACTTCTGCTCTTGATAGCGTTACCTGAAGGATTGTCAGCCTCTCCACACCGAGTGACTTTTCAGCTGACACTCACAGAGATCATCCGCATCACTGAGTGCCTCTTGACACACCCCTGGGCATAAAAAACATCTGCAATGGGTTGCCAGATACAGTGCAAGCCTGATGATAGATCTGCAGCTTTCTGAAACAATGAAGATGCAGCAGCACAGGCCAGACAGCACATTATAGAAATAAGAATGCAAAAATCTAGCAAAACATTCTCAGCCTTCCTTTTTCTCAGCTTCCAGCAGTGACTGAAGGATTACTTGCTGGGGCTTGCAGCTGGCCACTATCTTTGCTGGCCACCCAGAGACAACTTCCACTGCCCTGCCCACTCCCTCTTTTATAGTACTGGTTCCTCAGTCCCCGAGAGTATCGCTCTCCACTACTTTTGTCCCACGGAAAGCACTTCCTTCTGGTTGTTCTCTATCTGCTACATGATCCACAGGATTCCTCTGATCCTTGTATTGTGAGAAGATGTGAATGCTTGTTTCTTGTTCACCTCTACACACCATCCATTACTTCAAAGATTTCTCTTATTTTGCTGTCAGCTGTCACTCTTCAAGGGCAAGAGTTCTAAACTATTTAACTTTTCCATACATGGTAGCTATTATTTACCTCTGAAGATCTCTGTCACCCTTCCTTCAACTTTTTCCAGTTCTACTCTACATTTTTCAAAATTGTATAAGCATGTAGGACTAAGCCCAAAATAAAATGCTTTAGTTTATTCTTGTTATCTACTTTTACTAGCCCAGGACTAAAGCAAAAAGATGAATCATACAGGAAGCTACAGGAATTAAACTGCAGCTACAGTAAAAATATAAAAAAGAAACCGTGTATCTGCTTATCTATAAATATTGGTATTCCTACAAGTTATGTAGTGATTGGTCATTACTTAGTGTAATGTTGTAATTTTTATATTTGATTGTAAAGAAAAGCAGGAATAGCGAGCTAATATTCTACATTACACAAAATATACTATATATAAAACCACAGGTAAAAGACAAAAGTTCTGCTGAATCAAAGGTGTCAGACAAACCAAACACATTTAAAAACCTGAGAAAATATTCAATGACAATATGTATCATCCAAAGCACTGAAAAAAAGCAAGACAAAACCAAGTGCCTCACTTAGAAGAGGGAAGTGTATCCAAGCAACAGCATTAAGACTCAAAAGAAATAGGTCATGTGAAGGGAAGCAGTTAAATTTAGTAATCAAATGTATGTTCAACAGCAAAGATGAAGAAAGGTTAGTGAAATAACTTCAACATCAAGAAAACTGAAAGAATTGAAAGATTCCTGATCAGAACATTTTCTGAAGATGAAGACATTTGAGGCAAATGCAATTGCCCTTCATGCCAACAGTGAAACTGAAAAGAAGTTCTATGGCATTACATTGAGTTAAATTTGTATGAAGCACAAAAAACCTCAAAGCAGATTTTGGTCCCATATTTTACTTTTGATGAGCTTTATCCTGGAAAATCGATGAGAGCTAGTTGTTTGGGTCTCTGTGCACATGCAGGTGGAAGTCATGATGTGTGAAGAAGTTGGTGCTAGAGCACAATGGCAAAACTTTTACTAATATCACAGCGTCTTGCAGACAGCCGTTAGGATCTGCTTTTGATCCAGATTAGGCCAATGAGAAAACTCCCTTAGATCTTGCAGAATCATATTCTTAAATGGAAAGTCAGTTCAGCAGAAGAACTTGTTCACCAAGAAGGATCTTACCCAGAGGTGGGAGTGACAGCTAGCTGTCTTGGGGTGCAGATGTGGCCACACAGAAAAAATAACTCTATTCCACCACCACGTTAGAAAAAATGAAACTCTATCCCTCTACTGAAGGGTTTTTATGTAGTTTCATAGAGTGTCCTTGAGCACCTACAGGTGGTATTTGTTGTAGTAGTAGAGTTTCTGCCACCTCAGATGAACCAGCTCTGCCATTCACAGAAGCCATTTCATCCATTGCTGAAGTGCAGGTTTTCCCACCTTGGGTCAAACTCTGAACTCCATGAGCACTCTGTGCCAGATCATGCAGCTGTTAGGACCTCAGCTGGAGCTTAGAGACCCTGGCATCCGGAAAAACAAAGGGCTACTTTCAAGAGGTAGCCCTTTGTGATCACATGGCATATGAGGGACAACCGGGTGATCAGGCCTAGACAGCATGGGTTCACAAAAGGCAGGTTCTGCCTGACCAACTTCATCTCCTTCTGTGACTAGGTGACCCGCCTGGTGGATGAGGGGAAGGCTGTGGACATAGCTGGCAGCCTGTGTCTTGGACAGGTGTACTCTTTGCTGGGGAAAAACTGGCTGGATGGCCGGGCACTGAGAGTGGTGATGAATGGAGTTAAATCCCGCTGGTGACCGGTCAAGAGTGGTGTTCCCCAGGGGTCAGTACTGGGACTGGTCCTGTTCAATATCTTTACTGATGACCTGGACGAGGGGATTGAGGCTGAGGGAACTGGGGCTGTTCAGTCTGGAGCAGAGGAGGCTGAGGGGAGACCTTATTGCTCTCTACAACTCCCTGAAAGGAGGCTGTGGCAGGGTGGAGGTTGGCCTCTTCTCCCAGGTAACTACTGACAGGATGAGAGGTAATGGCCTCAAGTTGCACCAGGGGAGGTTCAGGTTGGATATTAGGAAAAAAATATTCCCAGAAAGAGTGGTGGTGGAGTCTCTGTCCCTAGAGGTGTTCAAGAAACATGTAGATGTGGCACTTAGGGACATGGTTTAGTGGGCATGGTGGTGTTGGGTTGACGGTTGGACTAGATGGTCTTAGAGGGCTTTTCCAACCTTAATGATTCGATGGTTCTAAGAGCATCAGGGTCATTTGTCCTTTCCTCCTACTTACCTCAAGACTCAACAGGAATTGTGGTCCAGGCGACTCTGGCTCTTACAGTACAGGTCAGCACCATTCTGTTGGTGTGAGAAGCACCAGCTCCAAAGCCAGCCCTCTCCTGAAGTCTTGTGAGAAATACCAGTGGGAGAAACAGAGTACTTTTCCCTCCATGTTTTCAGCCAGAGGAGAAAGACAAAATGCAGCATTTATGCTGCCATATACTGTGGCACTTTGAACATTAAGATTACATAAACATGTATGTACTTTTTAATATCAATTCATTCTGTAGATTTGCTATTTCTGGGAATAGCCATTGACTGATCTGTGGACACTGGTGAAGATAATGGACAGAAAAGCAGTTCTTAATCGTGCTAAATTTGTCTTTATTTATCAATAACTTACACAATAAAAACACTGGCTGAAATCTAGACAAGTTTGACAAGGCTGGGCTAGCAACTAAGACACGTGTAATAAAGGGTAGTACTATGGTTGGAATGCGAATACAAAGGTTGAGTATTGTTTGGAAAGTCAGTATGTAATGTGTATGTGTGTCGTAAGAACCCAGCAAGCAAACAGAAAAAGCAGGAAAAGAAAAGCCACAGAGAGAGAGAGAAGCAACACTTTTATGACACTCAGAAAAAGTCAAAATAACAAACTGTAAGGAGACAATCTTCCTCCGGTTGTTTGATATTTCATCTTTTCAGAGAAATAGGGCTTTGTGTGTATTCCTTGCAAATAAAAACAGTGCATCACAGATTTACCTGGGTTATCTGTCATTGGGTTTCCTAATTTGAAAAATATTTGCAAGGATGAATAAGGCCAGGAACAAAGACTACGAAGTGGGAGAAAAAATGTATTTTAAAATTCAGTTTAAGCATTTAGTTTTTTTGACATTGCCTTATAAAAGTGATCTGTGTATTAAAAAAGCCAAACTCTAAGAAGGTAAGGGCTGTCCATTCTACTACTTACTGCAATTTTTTACCAGCTGGCACCAGTAGAAGTAAGAAATACTTATTTTTGCTTTATTGAGTGCTAATGATTTCTTACTCAAAAAAAAAAAAAGAAAAAGAAAAAAAAGGAGGACAAAGGAATAAAGAGCAATTTCTCTCAAAAGAAGAAACAACTATTAAAAAGTTGTAATCAAACATATTTACTGGCTTTAAATATTGCTTTCAATGTTTTTTTGACACACAAAGCAAAAGATTTTACTAGTTAAGGTAATTAATCTTTACTCACATTGGATACATAAATAATTGGGACTTAACATGGCTGGAAAACTATCAGTTAGTTTTATGAATCTGGTTGAAAACATTAGGAATTTATTATTTTCTTCCAAGTACAGAGAAAGCCTGCAGTATGAAATTATTTCTCAAGAGTAATGACTGGAAATTCTCAGGCTTGGAGCTTACCAGAGATGAAGTTCAACACTCACAAGACACTTCCTCTCTTTACCCATGGTAAAAAATGTTTGAAGATCGTTGACAAATCGTGCATTACAACATGAGATTTACGGTTAAAATAAAAACGTACCTTTATGTAAAAAGAAAACTCCAAAACATTGCACAAGTTTTTATTTACAACCAACAGGGTTAGGATGAGATTGGGATTACACCAGAGAAGTTGCACTGCTTTCACAGGTAACAACCTAGACCTAGACAGGCTGGAGAGTTGGGCAGGGAGAAATTTAATGGAATTTAACAAGGGCAAGTGTAGAGCCTTGCATCTGGGCAGGAATAACCCCAGGGAGCAGTATAGGTTGGGTACTGACCTGTTGGAGAGCAGCATAGGGGAAAGGGAGCTGGGGGTCCTGGTGGACAGCAGGATGACCATGAGCCAGCCCTGTGCCCTCGTGGCCAAGAAGGCCAATGGCATCCTGGGGCGTATTAGAAGGGGTGTGGTTAGTAGGTGGAGAGAGGTTCTCCTCCCCCTCTACTCTGCCCTGGTGGGACCGCATCTGGAGTATTGTGTCCAGTTTTGGGCCCCTCAGTTCAAGAAGGACAGGGAACTGCTGGAGAGGGTCCAGCGCAGAGCCACCAAGATGATCAAGGGAGTGGAGCATCTCCCTTATGAGGAAAGGCTGAGGGAGCTGGGTCTCTTCAGCTTGGAGAAGAGCAGACTGAGGGGTGACCTAATTAATGTTTATAAATCTGTAAAGGGTGGGTGTCAGGAGGATGGAGCCAGGCTCTTCGCTGTGACATCCAGTGACAGGACAAGGGGCAGTGGGTGCAAGCTGGAACACAGGAGGTTACGCTTAAATATGAGGAGAAATTTCTTCACAGTGAGGGTGACAGAGCACTGGAACAGGCTGCCCAGAGAGGTTGTGGAGTCTCCTTCTCTGGAGACATTCAAAACCCGCCTGGATGCGTTCCTGTGCAATCTGCTCTAGGTGTTCCTGCTTCGGCAGGGGGACTGGACTAGATGATCTTTCGAGGTCCCTTCCAATCTCTAACATTCTGTGGTTCTGTGATTCTGTGAACAACTTAACTAGAAAGAGGATTATGATAGGGATTTTAGGGGGCTGAAACCTTGCAACTACTGTCAGCTGGAGTGGGATGGACTCTGCGACACATGATGGGACGGTTAGCAGTACGGGTGGACAGGGCTCCTGCCCATGCCAGTCCACCCTGCAGCCTCAGCTGGCCCTGCTGACATTAGCAGTCCTCAGAAAGCCATGTTCTCAGCCTTCCTGCCTCCAGGCAGCTCCACTACACCTACAAAATTTCTGTTGAGGAGGATATGATATGTAAGCAGCCTGTTCTTAAAAGCTCCAGTGTCAGACTCTGATCATGCCCTTGGCAGTCTTTTTTTCTAGTACCTCTACTCTTGAAGAACATTTGTCCTAATGTTTAACCTAAAATACCATGGCTGTAATTTCTGCCTGAACATGGTATTTCCATGTTGTCATAAATTCTCACAAATTTTGGACGGTTATCATTCCTCCTACTCATTTTTTTCTTCCCTAATTAACCAATCCAAAATCTTTCACTATTTCCTGTAGGCCCCTCGTCATTCTGCTTGTTCTCACCTAGATGCTTTTCAGGTGGTCCCCAACCTTCTTGAAATAACAACACCCAAAACTAGCTCTACAAGTGCTTAGCAAAGCAGAACAACTGGACAACTCTTGCAAACTCTAATCCTTATAATATATCCCAGCTGGACGCGTATCTTTTTTTTGCAATAACAAGCCACTGTTGACTCACACCCAGTCCATGACCACTCAAAGCCAGAGTTAGTATTGTACAGAACTGCTACCTAACCAGTTTTTCCTACCAGCTGATTACTCCTGCCAAGGTCTGCAGCTGTTTCAGTTGAATAGCTTCCCATTTTTTTTTCGTATTTCTAATTGGAAATCATTTTGTATTCTGTCCCTGTCCTCCAACACACTTACTCCTTCCCTGCCTGATACAACAAGCATTTTGCCTTTTATAAGCATCATTCACATCATTAATGACTAGCACCAGGTGCTGGATCTGTGCCATCCCACTTGATGTGCACATTGCCAATTTGAGAGAACACTATCCTGTTACTCTGGTTTTCCAACAGGCTTTGTGTGTACCTAGGTGCAGATCGATGTAGAACACACTTTATTCATTTGGCTAAGAGAATCAAACTAAAATTTACATGAAAATCAAGACATATCCTATCTGTATCTCTTCTATCCACAGGACAGGTCATCCTGTTATAAAGGCAATTAGATGTTTGAGACATAATTTCTTACTGACAGCTACTTATCTCTATGTTATTTTTCAGGGATGCATTTCACTGTTTTTCTAAGAATCAAAATTTATTTTATTAATCTACCATTTCATACTTCCTCTTTTCTGTCTTCCCTCCCTTCCACTGTGCTTGCCACTTTACAGCCTCCCTCTATCCTACCCAACAACCATACATTCTCAAAGATATTGATTAATGACACTGAGAATCTGTCAGCAAAATCTTTAAATACCCTAGGATGAAGTTAAAGAGAGGCTTGAGGTTAATTTGAAAATACTTGACTTAAGTAAGTACTCTACCCTTTTCTTAACTACAGCTAAAATCCTTCCTTCTGTTGTTATCTCACCACTTTCCTGATTTTACTGAAAGGTACTGTCTTTCTGACACCTTTAATTTTTTCACTTTACAATTAGAGTTTCTAGAGTGATTTTTTAAATTTGTCTGCTAGTTGCATTTCATTTTATGCTTGTGTTTTTCTTGATTTCTGTTTCTACATGCTTCAGTTATACTTCCTCAACTTTAACACCCTACCCTACTTTTTCCTTCCTTACATATTTCTTGGGTTTGAGTAATTTAGCCAAAAGATTTCTTAACTGTATTTGCTGCCTTTCCTTTGCAATGAAAACCTGTGTTTGCCCTTAATATCATTCATTTAAAGAGCCAGCAGCTCTTGTGAATTCACTCCTCCTTTTACCTGTTGAACAACTTTTGAGGGGACTCCTAATTTCCAGTTCTACAAGTTCATTCCTACTCTTCATTTTGATCCTGCAGATCACTAAATCAGCTGTTTCATAGACAGTCTCATTTTATGTCCACTCTGACCTTTTCAGCTGGTTGCTTGGTGCTGGTTTTAATAAAAACTAGCCTCTTGCTAGATGTAGAATTTTCCAGAAGCCCCAAAGGGCTCCAGCTTGTGTGTTCATTTAGGTATTCACATTCAGTGGTGAGGAAGAGTAAATAAGGTTGTGGCACAGGGATGCTACCTAGATTACATCTCCTGTTTCATGCAGCTGAAACTCTCAACATGTGCTCTGAGAGCTAGCACTCACGACCTAGGCAGATACAGTCATAGCGCCCTTAATGGCAGCACCCTTCCACCCACCTGAAGACATGAGACCTTGTCTCTCCCCAGCCACTCCTGTATCTAGGAGGGAATTTCAGGGTAATCACATGTGAGTCAGGCACACTGGAATAGCCAAGTACGACAAGATGGAAGTTCTGGATAGCAACACAGCTTGTCATGGCCGCAGCTCTTGCTGGTGCTGACAAATAACAATAAGGACATATCTGATCACCCCTCTCTGCCGAACACTTGCTTCTCGGAGCACTTTAACTTCTCTTGGCCAGGTGACTCTTGTACACAGTTACTCAACTTCCTACAACAGCTGCTGGGGAAGCATTTCAACATGGTGCTGTAGGGGCTCTGAATGCAAACATATCTCCTTTTCTACCTGAGATGCAAGGTTCAAACTTTCAGCTGAAAGTCATGACTGAACTAAACCATGGAGAACATGTGCAGTAGACTTTCGAAGAAGAAAGACCTGTGGGTGCAAGAAACAAAGGGCTTGCAGAGGCTTTACGGCAGTAAATTACATGCTTGCTGAAGCACCACAAGGATGCAAGTGTTGTCAACTCCTTTGCTTGTCAGCTGGCGTGCATTCTTAGTTGTTGCTTCCAAATCAGAACAGGCACAATATATGATGTTCCTTTTATCAAGCTGCTGTTTTTATCTCTTTTGCATTAAAAAAAAAAAAAAAAAGAAAAGAAAAAGAAAAAGAAAAAATAAAGAAAGAAAACATGCATAAGCAACATTTTTCCCCTTAATGTGTACACATGTGGTCTGGCCAGCCTTCTTTATGGCTTTTGATCGGGCAGATCTGCAGATTTTAGCAAGCTACTTGTGATGCTGTTTGGAAAAGTAGGATACTAAGTGGGTCATTATAAAAAACGTGGGTGATAAACACTTGTGTTCTCTTTTCATGTTTCACTGTCATAGTCAGCTCTAGCTGACAAGTAGCTACTTCTGTTAGATCAAAAGTAGGACTGCAAGTGTAGTACATACAATATAGCATTCCATGCATTTGAAGTATATTGACATAGAAAATTGTATAACCCCAAATTTTAAATAGCTAAGAACAATGATAGTTACTGTGAACTGACCTCTAATATACATGGACTCAAACAAAAATTTGAAATCCAGAGTAAGTAAAATGGCTTTGACACTCAGACTGCTGTAAGATCATCTGCAGTATTTCTATAGCATGGAGACTGATTTTTAACTCAGTTCAGGACAAGGAGGATTTGAGATTTCAGCTGGGTTGCTTTCCATGTCCCTGCTAAGATAACTTTTTTCCCCTGATGCTAGCAGGAAAAGACATTTGCTCTGGGAAAAACAAAAACAAACTATAGCAAAGGAAGCTGTAGGGATAACAACAAAGTAAGCAGGCATTTATGTTTTTTTTATTATTATTATTATTATTATTTTTATCACTGTAAAGAAGGAAAGCCTTTCAATTTTAACCTCACTTACATTAGATGTTGGGATCTGAAAATAAGTTCTGGCTTACCATAGCAACACTGGGTAACATAACTCTTCTTACCGAGAATAGCAACAAACTAATTCAGTAAAAAGACCCACTAAAACTCAGCATGGAGGTTTATTACTGCAGGGTAAACACTGGCAAGGACCACTCCCTTGGAATCAGATATTTTCAGTGTCCCGGAAGTTCTCTAAAATACCAAAATGGAAAAACTCATCTAAACTCTTTGCTTCTCACTATGTTCTAGCTGTCCTTCATTCTTTTACACTGCAAAAATCAGCCAACCTAATCAAGTAATTTCTGAAGAAACTGAGCCATTTCTATCAAGAAAGCAAGTAAGGGTCAGGTAAATGGAAGCGCATTACTTGTACATCCTTAAACGCGTGCCACCAGTTAGTGCTTGCGTGAGCACCACCGAGCTGAGATCAGAGAAATAACCGCCTGACACTTGCATGTCCTTTCAGTAGGGCTTAAGTCTTACTTGTGAGGTTTTAAACAGAAATTAAGAAGAAATCATAGCATTCAGGGCTATTTTTGGGGGCTCTTTGCAAATTCTAGAGAGCATCACTGCAAAAGTTTGCTAGTGATCATAACTTCTGCATTCATAGATATATTTTCAGTAAATAGAATATTTCACGGAAATAATAATTTAACAACCTCTCTAGAGAAGAATGTTAGATTGCCAAACCATTGTGACACAGCCAAACAAACTTTAGCTGAGATGGTGTAACCTTAACAATCACTGATGTTTAAATTGCAGAATGGTTTTAGCTGAGACTAATCTCAGCTGTTACCAAATTAACATAACGATTTCTATCAAGGGATTTCAGGAACCAAAAGAAACAACAATCAATCTCCCATCTGTTTTTTTTTCTGAACTGCCTCAAAACTCAGCAGGAGGGAAAAAAAAAAAAACAAAAAAAAACCTTCTCGCCACCGCTTCCACTCCCTGCGTTTTGCTGTTTTTGCTGCTTTATCTCAGTTACGCCCTGTTGCCCGTCCAGCAGGAACGCGGCAGCACTCCCCGCCGAGCAGCAACGCCCCCGGCCCCGCCGCCCCGCCGCACGCAC
>VXAV01006554.1:104190-142685 GCA_013399715.1 Alectura lathami
GTGGGAGCGGCGGCACCCGGCCGTGCGGGCGGTCCGGCTGTTGGCCTGGGGCCTCCCTGGCGCCGCGTCGGCGCGGTGGTGTGTGGCCCTTGGCACCTGTGTGCTCGTTGCGTGGCTTTCCCCCTTTCCAGAACTGTTCCACCTGCTTCGCCTCGGCTGTCTGCGCTAACTTTTTCTGCCTTTTCTCTGTCCCAAGATACTTCTTGACCAGAGTAAGTCCTCTGCCGTACCGCGACCTGCCCTGCGCTTTACGTGCATATCCCTAATACCTGTGTGTGGCTTCTGACTCACGCCCTCAGCATATCGCCGCGTTACAGCTATTAATCACTCCCCTCTCTGACGTTACACGGGCCCACACTACGTTTTTTGCCTGTGCACGCTCAGATGGTTCCACAGTGGTCACCTCAGAGCTCTGGTCTGCTTCTTTCCCCGGGGCTCTTTGCTGCTGTGTGCCTTCTCGTGCCTTGTCTGCCAGCTTGTCTAGTATATGTCACTGTACGCTTCAGCTCCCAAGGCAGAGCTGTTCTTATACCTTTCCATTGCCCCAAAGTATATTTTCTGCCCTCCCTTTTGCCACTGTAGAATATATCCTCTCTCTGAGTCTGCTTTATTCATAAAATATACTTAATACTTCCCCTGGTCACTTACTCTTTTATGGTTCTAGCTCCAGGATTACTTGAGCAGGTTCTGTCTAACTCTGCTCTGGTCATGCATGTGCTGTGTCCCCTCTATCAGATGTTTAGATGTGTGCTGCGTGCACTGTTTACATGAACTTTTTGTAATTCCCCATCTTTTAATATCAGGTGTTGTACCTCATTGCTAATTGCGCGGATTGCCTGGTGCCCAGAAACTCACTTCTTGCCTTTTCTTTTCCATCTCCCGTTTTATAATTAACACTTAGGTTTTTTTTTTTTTTTTTTTTTTTTTTTTTTTTTCCCCNTTGAGGAGCTCCACTTAAAATTCCATAACAACTTGCACAAAAGTCATGCTGTGCTTTTGTGACTTCATATCCAGGATGCTGCTGCTACATGTCTGTTCTGTTGCCTTTCAAAACTATCTGCATTCTCAGTCCTGTTCTGTGTAGTGCTTTCTCCACCTCCTGGATTTGGTATTTCATCCTACATGATTTGCTGTTCCAAAGATGGGCTACCCATCTTCTCCAAACGGCCTCCTACGCCTTTACAGCCATATGCACTCTGTTCTCTTCTCACATGAATTTCAAAGGCTTTGCTTTGCAGCACTATGCAGTTTGATCTAATCTGTAACTCTGCTGTTTCCTCTTTTCCTCTAACTTAAAATAGCTTTTTTAAATGATACAGTTTTTTTTTTTTACACCTTCTGCAGCATTACACAGTTGAAACCATGTTCCCTTCTTGTTTTCTGTGTTCTTATCCATTCAAGTTCATAAAACACACATCACTTGTAAAGCCTCTCGTTGATGATTTACAGGTTTTCTAAGAGCCTTAAAATAGCTCTGCCTCGTTTTGTTTGTGTCCATTCAGTGCATTAGCTGCCTGATGTGATCGCACAGTACCCAGGGCTGCTGAGGTACTGCCAAGTGCCCTGAACTGCAGTAGCCTGTCAGGGCTGCGGGGCTGCAACATTACATGGTCAGGAGGCAGGGTGAGGAACCAGAGGCTGGTTTTCAAGGAGGATTATGACAGGTTTCTTGCCGTGGTTTACTCAGCTGGATAGCTTTCCAAGGGACTTGGTTTTAGGAAGGTGCCAGTGTCACCCTTCTGAACAGTCAGGCCTTTTAATGTGAAGTCTTTCAGAGTAAGCCCCCAATTCATTCAAGACTTCTAGGACTTCTAAGAACAAAATCTCATGCTTGGTTTCTGTGAATTCAGAAAGTGCGTTAGCTCTGATGAAATGTTAGCACTCCAGGTTGTCAGCACTTTTATTAGCCTGTTTGTGTTAATAGTTAGAGTTAGCATTTCTTCAACTGCTCAGAACTTGGTTTGTGGAGGAAATGTATCAATGAGTGAAATATGTTAAATACTTCTGAATTTAAAGCTTCACAGTGGTAAGAGGAAGGCTTGCTATATACCATTAAAACCCTACAGAATCAATACGAAGTTTGTTTTATCTGCTTGGAAGAAGTAGTGACTCACCTTGTTACACAACGTGCTGTTTGTTGAAATCTAGTAACTGCCTGAGTATGGTGAAAACAGAGCTGCAGTGGCGCGTTTACTTTATAGATCTCAACAGGCAGGTCCTCGTGGCATTGTCCTGAGGTAGAATGGTGTGTGGTGTAACTCAACAAAGGTGTTGGTCTCCATCGTGGAACTCATTCCTTCTTAAACTGTCACCTTTTAACGATGCCCAGGCTTCTTCACAGCCTTGAACCTTCTCTGTAGATGTTGTAGAAGTGGACTTTCACCTGTGAGGCACACAGCCTGCTGTAATCCTTTTGCCGGTATTGAGTTCACTTACACTCACTCTGAATTCATCAGGACTGTTTGTGGCTGGTAATATGACTAGGAATAGCAGCTACTAAATGTATGTACGTACCTGGAGATAAATCCCAAACAGAACACATTTCCCCCCTCTGAGATAAGTGGATTAACTTTATTTAAAAAGATTGGGTATGTCATTTGAAATGTTACAGAATTCAATATACTAGGGGCTGCCTTCTCATTCCAGTGACAGAAGCAAAACGATCGTGGCATTGTGTGCCCTGTCGCTAAACGAGGAACACTCTTCTCTGCATGTCCCCTTGAGAGGCTTTGTGAACATTAGGGAACAGAATGGGAACGGGCTGCTTTTCAAGTCTAGCACCTGCAGGTGTTATGGAAAAAGGTTTAAAAAAATGTCATCTAGAGGTTTGAACAGTACATGTTAGACACTGCAGGCTAAAGGTTTTCTCCTCCACCCTTCCTGAAACTTGTTCTTATGTTAACAGCATGAGGAAGGGTAATGCCAGCGCACTCCAGAGAGCTGCAGAAGGTCTTTCCCTCTCTTTTCAAGCAGCAGGGAATTCTTTCAGTGAGTCCTTTCCAGCCTGGAAGCACTGGCTCCCACTGCCGGATAAGCAGCCTTCAAGTGTGTCACTGCCGGGCCTGGCCTCGCTCCCAGAGTTAAGGTGTGTTCTGTGTGCTCTGCACTTGGCGTGCCCAATGCATGGACATTACTAACGAATGTGCACTTTCAGTGTCTTGCCTGGAGCTTCCCATCCCAGTAGAAGATCCCATTCTCCCTCAGTGATTACCTGGCTGAGTCGTCTGTTACGACAGAAATCCCCAATAAAAAATCTTATTGAGTCTGTCAGCCATCTGGCTCCATTCCTTACATCTGAGAAAGAAAATGGGGAGGGCAGGGAGGAAGACAGTAATTATACTGTAGCTTTTCATTTACGGTTAGGATGTCGGTGTCTGGGGGTCAGGCAGGTTAAGGAAGGCAGAGTTAGGAAGCCCGGTACTGAACGTGTCGAAAACTGTTTGTTGAAGAAGTTTTAATTCTCTTATTTCATGACTTTTGAGTATTTTCTTGCAGCTGTGATCTTTCAGGGTAGCTTTTTCTCCATAGCTGTATTGACAGCCAGAGAGAAGAGGGCACGGGAGGAAAGGTGAGTGTCTAGGTTTACGCTGGCACTGAAAGATCCAGATGAGAAGCTGAAGAGCAAGGGAGAGGTCAGTGGAGAAGAGAGATTTGTGAGTCAGTGAAGGTGTGTAATGAAATGAGGTCACTCTGGAATAAGGTTAAGAGTGTAAAAGGAGGTTAAGAGAGTAGAAGAGGAGGATTTAGTGGGTAAAGCCTTGAGTGACACTGAGAAAATACGGTGAGGAATGCTGGAGTAGGAAGGTGCTCTGAATGAGTTGTAGCAGAAAACTCGAGTCATATGAGATTACAGAAAGGAGAGGAAAATAAAGCCCCAGAAATCTTTTCTGTAGTATAAGATGCACACTTGTCTGCCATTGAGAAAACCCACTCATACTGAGCTGAGGAGGGGGGGAAAAAAAAAGAAATGGGGTACGCTAGTGCTAGCAGACTATTGTAGAAATTTTTTTCTTGATTACATTTAGCATGCGTTATGCTGAACCTAAAGGCTTATGAATTATACCATACCTCTCCTTGACGGGACGCTTAGTGCAGTGGCTTTTTAAACTTCCCTTCGTACCTCTTTCAAAGGTTACTTGCACATTTTTTGAGATCTAAAGCATTTGCAGTATATGCATGTATACAAAAGATTCTTATAGTTTCAGAAGAAAGGGAGGGACTGCACTTCTAAGAGTTTTCTAAGAAGTGGAAATGAGGCCAAATAGCCCAAAATGTGGAATATCAGTTCTCCAATTTGACACAGGTAACTTAGGCAGCATGGGTGCCTGTGGTAAAGGAGCACAGCACAGACCTGTGCTAGCAGTATGCAGTGAAACAGTGCCGCTTCAGCTGCGTTTGCACTCTGCACTCAAGTGGAGGCAGGCTGTGTGGCAGGAGCGTGGTTGGTGTGTGGTGTGTTTGGAGCTAAGGGGATAATCACGTGCTCTAGGTGGTCTGTGTGTTGCTTACGTGGCTCTTCACGTAAAAACGCACATACCAGGTCCTGTTTAAGTTTTGCTCTAAATTGTGCGTGAATACAGTATGGGATACAAACAAAAGATAAGGCAGAGTGTGGATGGGCAATGGTGCAGCTCTGTGAGGAGTTTGTTACTGCTCTGCCTTAAGTTAAGAACAGCCTGAAATGCAGGCATCTGACATGGTAGGTATGAGAAGGCTGACAAGTCAGGCTGAAATAGTACTTAAAGGTTGAGGTCGTGCAACATCTGAAGGGCAGCGAGACTGCCTCAGTAGGTGGAAGAATAAAATGGAAGTGGTAGGAAGCTATGTAATAACTGAAGAAAAATCTCATTTTCTTTATTTCAGTTATACATTTCTTCCTAAATTCTTAATGCAATGTGCCACGTGATGTTTGTGAAAACACGTAGCGACTGTGGCAGTGCCACGTCCTATCAGGTGTGGGTTTACTGTGGAGGAGGCAGAGGAGTGCGGGTCCTTGCTGGTGGCAGAGAAGCCATGAACCCTTGTGACAGAGACCATGCATGCAACTCTCAGCTTCAGCACCAGCAAGGTGTCCCTGTGGCTGAGGTTCAGCGTGGCAGAGAGCACAGTTGTGGGCACTCTCCACTGCCCAAATGCTTTAGTTGCTCACGTGAATTGTAACAACATGGTAAGCCTCAGCCTCACTAAAATAGCCAGAAAATGTTTATGGATTTACCTTATCTATGTTCTCAGGATAATTCTGGTAAGTGGTAGCACTTCTCGTATAAATAGAGACAGCAATCACATTTGCTTCTCTATTTACAATAATTTTGACGTTGGGTGTTCTGGACACAGAGTTCAAGATGCAGTTAGTACACAAAGAATGCTTTGTTTTTACCTCTGACCTTATGTAGCAATATTCTGCAATAACCTGTGGTGGGCTTTTTGTTGACATGGAGCTGGGATACATTACGCTTCCTAGAAATATAATGCAGAGCCTTCCAAACCATTCTATTTTAGCGATACCGAAGTATCCAAGAATTTCACAACATGTAATTGCATGGAATGTCTTGGCTCAACATTTATCTAAACGCAACTTCATAGGCAGGCTTATGTCATCTGAGGGGGAAAAAAAAAAGCTTTCCTTTTTAACCCATTCCCAGCACTTCAATACATTTTTTTGTCACCTCATGGAAATGGTAGACAGACGTTTGTTAAAGGGTTTGCTCTTTTGTTCCCATGCCACATTCCTAATTCTTGCTTCTGAGTCTCGCCTTTGCAGCATGCACTTCAAGGTCTTTCCCTGAGGACTGCACCATTTTTTGATCCTTTCATGCCATGGTTATGAAATGGATTATAGGGTGGGGGAAGAAAAAATCTGATGTTTGTCTGCAATTGCCAGAAGTTAATTTTGGAACATCTCATTCCAGCTGCTGTTGTGGCTGCTGCGCCTGACTTCTGCTGCACACGCAGGAGCTGGGTGTACAGCGTTTGCAGGAACAGCTGTAGTGCAGAGACTGTGTATGCATGGGTGATTCTGCCTGCGTTCCTCATCCTCAGAGGACGACGGTGCTGAAGAGCACGCTGCGCCATGGGGCAGGTGTGACAGGCTGCAGAGGGCTCCTTGAGCTGGTTCCGCAGTTGAAGCTCTCCTGAAACCATATCCCCAGCCTTGTTCCTGAGGCATCCCTGCCCAGTTAGGTCCAGACTGACTGAGGTCCTGATCAAATTTGACTGTCTGTCGGTGGCAGCTCTGACCTTAACGCTTGCCTGACTAAGGTCATTGTTTTTCACCTTCCTAGCGCACAGGTCTGCTGGTGAACTGTGGCACTTCCCTGACAGCTGGGTAATTATCTGGCTTAAAACATGGCTTCTTCTGAAGCTGAATAGAGCCATCAGCCTCAGAAACAGTTGGACGGAACGGGGGGAATGCTGAGCTTTCAGGTCTGATCCCCTGGTGACAGGGGTGGGCTGAGACTCAGGCCTCAGAAGATCACCCAGTTCTCCTCACACCGACATCAGCCGGAATAAAAATGCGGGAGTGGGGTGCTCTCAGGGATGGGCTAACACACGGGCTTCCCTGGGTGCTTTATCCTTCTCGGTTTAGAAACTGGCTCTTCTTGACCTAACAGGCTAACTCTGACAATTAACTGCAGCTAAGTTTATCTAGCAAAAGTTTCAGTCTTACTGTATATTTATTTGCTGCATCCTCTTCTCAGATTCATGCAGAGCATGTTGCTTTCACGCGATAAATGCATTTTCCCGGTTTGCTAGTTTTTCCCAATTTTAATTAGGAAATTGGAGTCCTTTTTCATGCTAATCAGTAATACTTAAAATTTTCAGTTGAATGTGCTTTATTTATAGCTTTTGCTTTATAGGTACTAAAATCTCACTGCTGTATTGCACATCCTTTGAACAGAAGGAACGTTTATCTTGTTCTCTATTTTTTAAATTTTTTTTTTTTACTTCTCTGTTTTAACCTTTCTGCATCCTAGCTGTCCTCCCTGTAGCAAGATGGATGCTCTGCCTAAACCAGTATCAAGGATGCATGTGTAATTTTCTTGGATTTTAAGGGAGTACAGTCATTGAAATGTTGCAGGAGACTGAAGCTATACAGGGGAGCTAACTGGAACCTGTTCACAGACTTAAATCCGCAGTGATTAAGCAACATCCTAATTTTAGTGGTAGTGCCTGATGCATTTTAAATTCCATATCGCTATTAGTAATTTCGTTTTGGCAACACAATACTAAAAATGTCATCAAATTTAATACAGAGATGTGCGGTTCCAATATATAATAATTCTAAAACCTTCTGGAGTTGAAAAGAGTTGCTGGTTCTGTATCTCCTCAAGTTTACTTTTCAATTTACTGGGGTTTTAAAAACATGATTTCCTGCTTTTCCACACACTAGTTTGAAACAAGTTTATTAAATTTTTCTCTGAAGTGTTTCTTTTTTTCAGTGATTCGTTAAACAGCCTACACCCAAGGGAAATTCTCCTGGGAGCAAATAAAGAGTGGGATGGAACTCCAATATAGTGAATGCTGGAGAGGAAAATATTTTTCTGTGCTTCAGATGGGAATTTTTTTTATGTATAATTGCAGCGTTACCAGTAAGTGATAATAAAGAAGCATTAATTTTTGCCACATTCGATCATGTAAACAGCACTTAGTGTTCTGGTGTTGCAAAGCATTAAATTAACAGAATGAGAAAGTGAAAGGGTATATTAAATTCAACTCTTAGGCATAAATTAGCCAGATGCAAACCTGCTGCTTCTCTCTGATATTTTGACACACAAAATCCTTTTTGATCATGTCATCCGTGACAGTTTCTTTTGCTTTGTATTGTTTCAAGTTTTACCTATTAGCTTTAATTTAGTATCCACAAATGGAATGTGCTCTGAAAATTGATGTTGATGATGGAAGAAACCACGTCCTACTCACCTCTTGGATTTTGTATGGACTTCTGGTGTTCTTCCGGGGGGAAAACAATAAAAAGGGTCTCTTGGTGTTTTCAATAAAGCATGCATGTAATCCATGCTACAGGTGTTCTTAGAGTGTTATAGTGAGGCACTGTTTTACTTTAAAAGTTGGCGTTTTGCCCTAAATTTGCTCTGAGCTCTGTCCCATTGTGAGTATGGTAGCTCCTTTTCATTCCTGTTTTTCCCATTCGTAGTATTTGTATAGCAATTCGTTATAGCTGGGTGAGTTGCTTTTGTGTGCAGTTTTAAATGATACTGAAACCAGAACAGTAGGTGCTCCATTCCTTTGCTTATCAAAGTATTTTGATTGTCGCTTATGGATTAATGAGTAGTGTTTAGGATTTGTTTTGGTAAAACATCGAGCGCTATAACCTCAATTCAGGACGACGCTTAAATATATGACTAGCTTTACTGAAGTACAGTGCTGAAGTATTTTCATGTGATGAGTTACTTGAGAGCCTGGAAGAGTTATGTGCTTACTACACTTAGATTTCAAAAATGTGCAGTTCAAAATTCCTTTGCTAGCACGGTACTTTGAAAATTCTTTATGCATAAACAAGGAGACAATGTGAGCTGTTTTTCCACTAGCTGACGCTTGTTCTTCTGCTACAGTGCAAGCTTTTGATTTGGGACTGGTGCAGATCAGTGGATGTTCATGACGGTCACGTAGCTGGGTGGCCTGAAAATCAGAATGCCATTCCTCTCGGTGCTAGGCAGGAAGAGTATAGCAAATTCTCTGCATGCATTTGATGTTGTTTTCTTCCTTAGAAATAGCTGGAATTGCTCCTGAGAGTCAGGAGGGGAGAGGGTTATGGGTTTTGAAAGATCAGCTTGATTCTAATAAGCTTTAAGAGTAAAGCTTGAAATGATTTGCCAGTGAGTTCAGTGTTTCAGCTTTTGAAGTTTTTGAGCTTGTTCCATAGCTAAAACCTTGGTAGTTCACAACATTGTCTGCAAAAAATCAATAAAAAATATGGTCATTTCTTGAGAGTAAGACAAAAACAGATACGCAGCTCTGCTCAGGCATTTAGTTACTCCCTCAGTCCTTTGTGATGACTGTGTAACTGGTGTAACTGCTGTAACGGCTGAGCTCTGGCTTTCCTACTGATGACATTTCCAAGTTCAGACAATATTCATGCCACGGAACTCTTCTCCACACTCTGGCCACCAATACTTCTTTCAGCACCTGTGCTTTGAGTGCTAGGAGCCTTAATTCCCTTACTGATTTCAAAACTTGTAGTGGAAGGTAGATTTGATGTTCAGCGCTGTTGGAGGATCTCTGTACCATTCTCTCAGGAGGTCAGTGACTTTCGACACTCCACGTAGCAAATGGCACGCCTTTCATTAACTCTGCTCTAGCGGAGTTCTTTTACAGATTTTTTTTGTTCTCCCATTTTGAGACGTGGGCTTCCCACAGCTGGCTCTACAGCAGAACTGTACATGGGGGAAAATCGCTCTCTTGAGTGGTTTCAAGCTCAATACTCCTAACTAACAGGAGCAGTTGCATTATGAGCCTGAGGAGTGAGAGACCTCCACCTGTGTTTGCACCTCCTAGACATAGGTTGTGCATAACTCCTAGAGTTATGAACAACAACTGTGGAACAGTCATTGACCATCTGCATGTGGTAGAGCTTTGTTTTTGG
This sequence comes from Alectura lathami, assembly GCA_013399715.1. NCBI lineage: Eukaryota > Metazoa > Chordata > Aves > Galliformes > Megapodiidae > Alectura > Alectura lathami. The sequence goes on from VXAV01006554.1 coordinate 113,792, forward strand.
GATCCCCCTGCTAAGCCAGGAGTCAGGCAGGCTGTCAGCTGTCTGAGCGCATGCCCCTGCACAACAATAGATGTTTACCATCCCTCCATGCTATCTAAGCTTGCAAGAGCTGAGTTTGTGACTGGCCACCAACCCATCAGCGGTCTTGCGTGTGGTCGGTTCTCCCCGAGCTAAATAGGCTTAGACTGGCGGACGGCGACCGTGTTCAAGTTCGCCACGTTCCTCATCTGGTTTGACCTGACTCCTGAAGGCGGATGGGGGGGTCACATTTGCTATGCCTCTGCCTCCAGTTGGTGCTCAGTTCTTTTGAAAGTTGCCCTCAGGCAATTTAAGCTGTGCTCTGAGGCAAGTACTTGATTCAAATTAACATTGGAGCAGCTGGGGGAAAGAAGTGCTGTCATTTACACAATATTAAATTATTCTTTACCCCTTAGGTAAGTAATCATTACTTACTTTTAATATCTGTATCCTATCTTGTGCATGTAGAGTGCGTGTTACGAAGGAAAAATGGCCTCCTTTGCTCTGACATATTCTAGTATCCTCCAGATCCTAATGCTGTCGGCTTGCCCAGGCTTACATATGAGATTCACTCAGTCAAGCAGACTGTAGCTGACAGGTGAGTGAGAAACGTGGCTGCAGTATGTTTCTTCATTGAGTGGAATAAGATTTCAACAGTTTTCTCAAGAATTATCTTGTTTAGATGAATAGATTTTTCCATCTGTCTTCAAAAAGCTGCAGCGTGAGCACTGTCATATAATATATTGAGTTTGAACTGGGAGAATGTAGTAGTAACATTCCCCTCGTTGCTTGTAAGGCTTAGTAGAAGGAACAGCAGAAGCATGCTCCTGCCTGACCACCTCTCGCTTGTTTTTATTTAGTTAGTTATTTTTAATGTAGCTGGGAACTCTTGAAGTTCTAAGCCTTTTCAGACCATCGGGAATGGTCAGTCTGTGAGCAAGGAAGCAGCAGGACAACTTCTATGCAGGAGCACCCACAGGATATCCTATGCAGGATAATGAACACCCGCAGTGCTGGGTTTCCTGTGGGAAGGAGGAGCTGAGGGCTGTGCGGTTAGGTCTCATTTTCTGACTCTCTTGGTGGCTGTGCCTGCCAATACCAACAAAGTTTGCCCGGTGTGCTGTTTGTAGATCAGGGACTTCTATCTGACTTCTCCTTGCTGTGTTTGGGAAGGCAAGATTGCTGTACATCTGTGAGTTACCTAACACTAGAAACTAGATTAGTGAGAGATTTCTTATATTCGGAACGGCTCACAAAAATCCTGGCCCCCAGTAAAGCAGGAACGTTGTACTTGGTTAAGCAGGGTTTCTCTAGTTAAACATCCACGACATGGTTTCCCATTGTATGGTTTTGGTTGCATAGCAAATAAGGATGTGCTGCAGGTGGACTGCTCACAAAATGAGCTGGCAGCGTGGGAAGCATCACATGGCATAGCTCTGTTTTCTCTGCCCTACTGATTATTACTTCTTCTAGCGTGGATGTGCAAACTGGTTTATATTACTCTTTGCCAGTAAGAAAATACAGCTTCAGTTCCACTAGTTGCATGCTCTGGTGGTTTGATGTGTAACTCCCGTTGCGTACAATCACTGTAAAACGATAGAAACGTGGACCGGCAGCTGCCAGATGTATTTCACACTTTTTGATACAGCAAGCAACTAAGCCCAGTGGATTTTCTAAGTCCTCAAACTCCTCTGTTGGGTTTTACTCTTTTTACAAAGAAAGATGGCAACAAGAGTGTCTGGGACATGGTGGGTGATAAGAGCAGAGGAGGGTCTGCCTCTGAAACTTGTGCCCAAATCCTTTGTTTTCTTCCATACGTTATCTCCATTGCTGGTGAGCAAACTGGCCTGGAAGATCCCTTGCTTCTTTTTTGATACTCCATAGCTGTTTTAGCTTAGTGTCACACTAATAAAAATGATAGGTCAGGTAAGCAATTGACATTCTTGTGTGCATCTAGAAGACACGTTTAGCGCAGAGGTACAAAACAAATGACGCTTTTGAAAGGCTAGAGTGTGCCTGTAGCAGAGAAGTGATTTAATAGGTGAAATAGTTCATTTCTCTGCACGTGGAAAACATCCAGCAAGGTGGTAAACTGTTCTTTGGAAAGGGGGTGAGGGGAACAAAGGATTAAGTCTTAGGTAACTACATATTGGTTTCTTAAATTCTTCCTGTCACCTTTTTTTTTTTTTTTTGACTGAAATTCATCTTCACTTGCTCCTTTAGCTTAGCAAGTAGAAAAAGTCCGAATTACATACAGAATTTATATGCTAAGCATTTCTGCTTGCGGGCTTTGTTCGTCAAGGTTTCCATAATGATAATTAACAAAAGGGAAGACTGGGTATCTGTGCTAAAACGTCCTCATTCTGATGCAATTTGCTTAATATTTTTCTTGGGTATTCAGAGGTCTCCCTAGTACTGGGAAGTGAAACTCTGCCTCTGTGAACTGTAGATTTCATTTTTATTTCATTGTGATCATACCTCTGCGCTGCCGTCATGTTGACTTGTTACAGCTATAAGTGTGCTTAGACAAAAAAAAAATCTTTGAAGAGGTGTCCCTGCTAAATCAGCAGTTTTCCCAAGAGGAAATACTTTGTGTCCTCCTGGCTTGAGGGAGACAGCCACTGGATTTTGTGCTTCTGACTTGAGAATTATGAATAGCAGATGTGTAGTTCACTGCAAACTGGCAGGAAGTTTGGCTTAGGGGGGTGGTGGCAGAACTATTGTTTAACAACTTACCAGAGTACTTCATGATATTGACACAGCGATGCTGTTAAACTTGGATTTGACAGTTATTTGCTGGTAGAGTTGCTTTTGGCAGGTGCCAGCTCTAACCTTGTAAAAGTCTTACTTTGAGGTACCTATTTTAACGTGGAAGCAAATCTTGGCTACCTGTTCTTTCTTGGATTGCAAGAGGCATCTGGGCAGACCTGTGGCCTTCAGCTTGCCAGTGCTCGGTCCGTGCACCATCAGCGTGATTCCCCCGCTCTCGTGGTTTAGGAAGGCTGTTTGCAGAACAGCCAGACGTCGACGTGCTTCTCAGAAGAGGAAATAATTCTGAGTACCAGTGGGCATGGGGGAGTGGGTGATGAAGCCTTTTTTGATCAAGTGTGGTTTTCTTTCTGATGTCCCGTAAATACAGCGCTGTTTGCGGTTGCGTTGTGCGTTCTCCCATGCCAGAACAAACGCGTTGTGGCATAACCTTAAGCAGCTGTGCAGCTGGGGTATCTCAGCCCCTCTGACAGGTGGGGAGAAAGGTCTTTGCATAAAGAACTTGCAAGGCCAAGTGGCTGATATGGTGATGATGTGTTGTGTAAAGGCTGAAAAATTGGGCACTGGTAAGCTTACAGCCTTTAAACACTGATTTTTGTACAACCGTAATATCTTGAGCGTTCAGTCCTGAAAGTACCGTAACTAACTGGAAAGCAATTCAGTGTAGGAAAAAAAGACCTAAGAAAGAAAATTGAGGGCGAGTTTGGTGTCCTCATCCTCTTCTCCATGAGGAATGGCTCAAGGTCCTACAGTGTCAACCTTTGCACTGAAAGATAGGCTGAGCCGCTTGGAAAACAGGTGAGGGGAAAGAGGATTCTGCCCTGCAGAAGGGGGAAAACCAGCACCTATGTGCTGTGTCCTTTGCAGTCTGTGAGTCGGTGCTGTCAGCTGAGTCATTGCCCCTGCTGTCAGGGTCAGGAGAGTGGTGTGCAGACAGCGAGGGACAGCTGGAGGAGTAACTCCTGTGGGGGGTGCTGGAAGTTGCTATTTTTCACTATGACTTCGTTTCTAAGTTTGTAGAGAAGGCCCTGGTGTTCTGCTTGGCTAAAGTACACCTGTTTATTTTTCCCTTAAATCTGCTCAGTGAAGGCACCTTACTCCGGGTTAGGCTGGCAAGCAGGAGGCTGCTCCTTTGTAAATAGGGGTTCGTGCCAGGCGGTGCGTGTGCAGGCAGGCTTCCAGGGGAGCTGGAGAGGAGCCTGGACACCCCCACGGTTGTGTTTTATTTCCTGCCAAGCTTCTGGGGTCAGCGTGAGGACTCCTGTCTCTGGGTTCTCAGAAGAAGCCTGCTCTGACGGAGATAGATGAGCACGCTCTGATAAAACAGAGACAGGGGAGGGGCAGTGAGCTATTTGAAGGACACCGCTGATCGTGGTGGCACTTAATAAAAGGAGAAAGTGAATTTCTCCCTGCAGCTCGCTCCCGTCCTGTGTGGAACACATGGGTTCTTTCAAGAGCAGCAGCAGAAACTTCCGCAAAGCGTTGCGCAGTGCAGAGTGTGATCGCCTTGCTCGAGAGCTTTATATTCTCTATTGCTGTTATAGGTTAGGATGGTTGTTCAGCTGGCTTCCTGCTTGGTGCCCCACGTCGCTGCTGCACCTTAAAGAAGCTGAGGACAAAATGCTGAAATGTAAGTCTGATTTATAAGTGTAACAAGGTTTTCTATAAATTCCTGTTAAAATAATCAGAAAAATTTTTAAATACAGCTTCCACACCATGCTGAAATGGGTTTAGAAGTGAATTTTTGTTGTTCCCTGATTTATATTTGTCTGTAGGCTCTCTGCTTTGAAAGGGAGGTCCTGTGTCTAACAGAGACTTCCACGGGATGTCCTTTGTACTCGGTCAGTCATGGCTAACAGTACCATTTTCCCCCACTCTTTCTCCAGGCATTTCCAGCACATACAACAAGCGGTATGTGTATCTAGCTAACGGAAACAAAATATGGACGCTGACCTTCTCTCCAGACTTTTCCCATAAAACCCCTCTTGTCCTGCTCCATGGGTTTGGAGGAGGTGTTGGCATGTGGGCTCTGAATTTTGAAGAGCTGTGTGAAAACAGGACCGTTCATGCTTTCGACCTCTTGGGGTTTGGACGTAGCAGCAGGCCGCACTTCGACACTGATGCTCGGGAAGCAGAAAACCAGTTTGTGGAATCCATAGAAGAATGGAGGAAGGAGATGGGCTTGGAAAAAATGATTTTGCTTGGACATAACCTAGGTGGATTCCTGGCTGCTGCTTACTCATTAAAATACCCCTCAAGGTATGTACAAATAAAGGAATGAAGGAATTGGTTTCCTGTCTTTTGCTAGTGATATTAGCACAGGTTTTATTTCATCAGGCTCTTTATGGATGAAGTAGGTGACTATGTTCGTTTAGAGAAACTTGATGCTGAATTTTAAGCCCAGAGTATTAATTGTGTGCTTTGCTTTCAGCTGGATAGAAATCAGGGATACAGTAAACTTGTTTCTTCTGTTTACTTTTCTTTACCTCTGGTTTTGTTCAGTACTCCCTTGCCATTGTTACAAGGCTAAATAGCAAAGATTGTATTTGTGTGTGAATGTTTTGAGACATCTCTGAGGAAACCTAGGTTTGTGAAGCCAAAAAATAGGCCTGTGTCTGCCAAATGTCCTATTATTACGGATAACAATGAAACCTCTGAATGCAATTCCCCTCGCTAGCTTATGCCTAGATGCTGGCAGTCAGTCTGGTGCCAGCGTGAAGATGTAAAAATAACTTCAGTGGCTGTTTGTTTAAACAGTCTGTATGCCACTTCATATGCCTTCCTTGCAGAGCAATCCAGCTGCAGCAGTGCGGTAACTGCCTCTCATCAGCACTTTCTGCACCACGTCATGGTCAGCAGCTAAGCCATTTCTGTACTCTAAACTCGTAATTTGTCTCCTTTTCAATGTAGCCTTCTTGTACAGGCCCTGCTGAGCGAGGATCCCACCGGCTGAGGTCGTTCCGTGTCAAAAAAGGGCATTGTTTTTGTCTAGGTGGGCATAGTGGGCCCACCATAGTTGAAAGGTGTGAACGTAACTCCAGCTTTCCACACCATCTGGCAGATTCTGTACTGTACAGAACAACTATTGTACAATTAGCATCAATTTATACTGTATGCATACCGTTCTCTCTCTCATTTGGAGATTTTGAAATAAATCCATGCGTAAGTTTTTTCCTAAAACACTAAGGATAAGAGTGTAAACCCCTTGTCCACTTGGGCGTGAAGCAACTTCCAGCTGTCTGCAGGCAGTTGCTTACAGGGATCGCTTCCAAGCTTCTCACCCCTTCTGATGTATCTATAAATGAATGGCACCATCCCATCCCTGTGGGGTGGGAGATTGTTTCAGCCTTCTGCTGCCTTACACTGAAAGTGACACTTCCGTGTTTCCGTGCTTCTCTGCCCCTAAGTTGGGGCTAATGAATGTGTGGGTGTTTTCGTCTGTGCTCCTGCATTGCTAATATTTCTCTGAAATTAACCCAGCACCACCCAATTGTCACACTGACTGGCAGGCTCTTAGAACAGTATTGAATCAAGTGATAAATATAGCACAGCTTGCAGCCAGATTATCTAACAATTCATTAGAGGCTTAAGGGATTCTGGTTACATATTGTTAGGAAAGTAGATCCCTTAATTGACTGTGCTGTACCGTATTTGTGCGTGGGACATCTGAGGGTATTAAAACAAAAACATTTCCATTGTTTTGAGTATTCCTGAGTGGTGTTGGGGTCATGGTTTTCAAATACTGCAGCTTCTGGACTGTTACTTCTGGAATGACTTTCATGGTCAGCTTCCTCTTATCCTGGTCTGTGCTTTGGGGTTGACTGCCAAAAGAAGGAGTGCAAAATGGGAAGGAAAACACTAAGAAACGAAACCTGACAAAAAGCTTACTCTGTATGTGTGTGCTGTGTTTAATAGCACTGCGTGTGTGCAGAGAGTTGAGTTGTCCCGCACAGCTCCTCATGGCTTAGGCTCTTTAGCCTCTAATCTCCCCTGCTTGGTTTATGTAGTTAAATTCTACCCTGGCCTCTGTCACCGCTCTTGTTTGCTGCTGTGTGCAAATACGCTCGTGGCTGAGCTGACAGCCCAGAAACATCTTTGGGAGCTTAATCCTTTTCAACCCCTCATTTCAGGCACACATTTTTGGTTTCCCAACCGATTATAGTCCAGAAATAGCCTCACTTCTGAAATCGTTTTAGCCCCTAAGAGCTCTGCTGTATTACATACCTAATCGCATGGCTCTGAAAGAGAAGGAAGTTGCAAAGAAGAAAGTAAAGATGATGAAGCTTGCATGCAAAATCACCTTAAATATGCAGAACTATCATTGAGTCACATTTTTAAGGTGTCAGCAGTATCTAGGACAGTTCTGTTTGGGTAGGTGGTCCATCCAGGTGAAATAGATATTTTTGCTTGAGGAGGACTAGCATGGTTGATTTGTTGTGTGTGCTGGGGACATGTACTGTACCCTCTGTACTGAGATTTCCATGAGTGATAATTTGATAAATTGTCTTTCTGGCATTTATTTTGTGAACTAAAATCAATAAATTTAGAAAACGTGGTATTTTTGATCTGTGTCACTCAGTTCAAATTTTGCTTTATAAGATCCTTTTTCAAATGGAATGTGCCTTCACAGAACAGAGCTCTTGGAGGGCTTGGAAAAGAGTGACAGATTGCTAGATGTTTACTGAAATGAGACAGGTGCAATTTCCTTTTTTTCTCAAATCACACTGCTCCTCCAGGTCATACAGACCAGGTATGTAGATCAGGCCGTTTCCGAAAGTAGAAAAAAGCTGACCTTTTCCCCAGATGTGTGTGACAGTAGCTATCTGTTGAATACCATTTCGGTTTGTGACATGACCTTCCAAGCTTCTGGTGTTCCTATATATGTTCAGTTGCAATTCCATCTTTCTTTAGCTAGCATTCAAATGCAAAATCACCGAAGGCTTAGGAACTCGATGCCGTGACAGAAGTGATTCCAATGTCTTACGTCATCCTCAGATAGCAAAGTTCCGGCTTTCTCAGTCACAAGAAAATTGATGTCCTCTAAACCTCTGAACCTTTTCTGCCAACAGGGTCAAACACCTTATCTTAGTGGAGCCATGGGGTTTTCCAGAGAGGCCTGACAATGCTGAACATGAACGACCAATTCCAATCTGGATCAAAGCACTAGGAGCTATCCTGAGTCCATTTAACCCCTTAGCTGGGCTGAGGATAGCAGGACCCTTTGGTGAGTTTTAGCTTCTTTTAAAAACTGTTGCTGTTTGCCCTAAGCACAAGCAAGGAGCAGATACCACGTCAGGGTATCCTTTGTTGCAAGAGAGCGCTGATGAGCTAGAGATGCATTCTAGATGCCCTAATACTGGGACTAGGCAGAGATGGCAAGAACAGTACAGATTTGGTTTATATGGGGAGCAGGGAGAGAGGCATGGTCATGTTTTAAATTGATCACATGTATTCCTTCTAGAGGGGAAAGGGTGATCTGTTCCTTACTCTGTGTTTCTGAATTACCAGTTGGGGAGGCCTGGAAGAAGATATCCTTCAGACCCCTTACAAGTTATTTATAATTTTCTGTTCACCTTTCCATGATTTTAATGTTCAGTCTGAAAAGAAACTAGTGGCATTTCTAGGCTTTGTTTGAACCACATCTGTTTCTTAAATCTCTTCCTAGAGCATATGTATTTAATAAGCAGATATATTTGATTGTTTTCAGAAAGATGACAAAATTAGCTTTTCAGACAAGCAATGTTCTGTACAAACTTTTTTTTAAAAAGTAAAATGATTTCTAATCTTGTTAACAAAAAAAAACTTGAAGCATAGTGAGTGATGAGCACGGATTGAATGCATTTTATGCAGTAACAGATGTGTGCATAAATCAATCCACCTGAAAGTGTTCACAGCTGAAGTTGTCTCCTGCAGGGAAACAGACCCTGTATTTCCAGGTATCCTCAACCCAGCCTTGCTCACAGGTTGAAGTTGAGGGCACTGCTTTTCAATATTTTCCATCTGTTTCTCACTCCAGCGGTTCAAAAAGTTTCTTGTCATCAACTCAATGTGTAACTCTTGGTGAGTGAGGTGCAGTTCTCAGAGAAGGGTAAGTTTAACATTGCTGTGAGGCAGGTGTCAAACCCAGCTTGAAGAAGGCACTTCACATGTGCTCAGGCTGCTGGGCAGGCATAGCTCTGATCCTCAACGGGAGGCCGGTTGCTCTTGGTCCAAGTTATTGGTGAGGCACACGTGGGCAGGGTTATCTGAGGTATCACAGTGGTGTCCCATGGATATTTGATCAGACCTGCAGGCAAGTGCCTAAACCTGGGAGAAAGGCAGAACTGAGAGAGTGTTCAGTGAGTTCCTTCTCAGAAACAGAAGTCTGGCAATTGAACTCTCTATAGGGAGAATGTAGGTGGCAGAGCCAATCGCAGAATGTTTGCAAAATCTTCATCACTTCAGGACTTAAATCTATTTCAAAAGCAAATTGTTTTCTCTTGCACTGTATTTATTTTCTAAACTGACCTAGAGCATACATGAGGGGATGTTGCAGTAATCTAATCTCAAGGTTACAAAAGCACAGATCACTGTGACAAGGTCTGTGTAAATCGTGCCAGGCCTTTGGCCAGCCACAGGTGGGAAGAGGTGACGTCGCTGTAATTGCACAGATTAACAACAGGACTTTCAGCTGATAAACCCAAGTGGTGAACTGTGAGCCTCCATCTTCAGAGGTCAACAATATCCTCAGACTAGGACTGGCCTTTCAGGAGGCCCTTTTTCCAGGCATCCATCTGGTCAATTAGAGGAGGCGTATTTCCCAGGGAAGTGGTTCCATATTGGAACTTAACTGTAAAACACCTGGAAGGGCCTGCCTCTTTTCTTGGGCTGGTAAGAGAGTGTGGAGATGAGAGCTTTCCTAGGTTAAATCTCATGACCTATAGGATCATAGAATTGTAGAATCATTTAGGTTGTGTCAGGATTCCTCTACCTGTTGTTCAGCATGGGATTTTGTCCTTTCACCTACACACCAGTTAGATGAACTACCTTCAGAAGAAGGCTGTTGCAGAAGGGGAGTACGGGCTTAGATCTAGGGAAGAACAGCCCAGCTTTTTCTGCAGTACCTTCTGGTTCTGAAAGGCAGGATGCTTTTGGTATACCCAGTGCTGCCAAAGCAAGGAGAAGGAAAGTGAGTTTTTGGCGAAATTGTATCTGCTTAGCCCTTTACAGGCCCCCTTTGCATGTTTCTTCTGTTACTGGGTGACCCTCCAGAAACATTCCGCATAAGTATTCAGCAGGGATCGAATTGTCCCTCTTCTGGGACAACAGAAAATCCTTCAGAGTAATTACGTGTGGCTCCTCTTTGCTGCCGCGTTTCCCAGGGACTTGCAAGTGGTGATACAAAACCTTGTTTTAGAAGTCATCAGAGTTAGCCACAGGTTTCAGGGCAGCATGTCTGGAGGGCTGTAATGCAAAGCGTCAGGTAATGCAACAAAGTTTTCTCTACTGTCTCCTCCTGTAATGGCATTGTCTGTTTTGACAGGACTAAGCCTTGTTCAGCGGTTAAGACCCGATTTCAAGCGGAAATACGCATCGATGTTTGATGATAACACTGTGACTGAGTACATCTACCACTGCAATGTGCAGTCACCCAGGTGAGCCTGAGGTTCCTAGCCTATGAAGTCAGTCTGTCGCTTATGGTGGCCTGCTGCTCCCTCCAATGGTCATAGCAGCAGCCTGCACGCCTCTTTTTTAATTGTAACATTTACTGTGTTAATTAAAGGCAAAAAGTAGCATTGCACTTCTTATGAACTTCAGAAAGTGGTGAATGGAGAAGCTATCCTAATTCGATATTTCTTTTAATCTACCTGGGTTTTAATTCTGAGAATCTGAGCATGATTTTTTAATCCAAAAGTTGTTATAGTGGTTTAATTTGTGAAGATGTTCTTTAAAAACTTTTGCAAATTGGCATCTCCTTCTTTTGAGAAGGTTTGCAAACCTTGAAAACCTGTGTTTCTCAATAGTCAGAAATGCCATCCTCATGCACTGTTCTGTCTGTATTACCAAAAGGCAGAGATTCCAGTCCGCAGGTAAGTATGGGGGAAGGAGAAGAGGCAAGCAGAATGGAAATCTAATTACTCTTACCCTTGTTGAATGACTTGAAGTGGTGAAACAGCCTTCAAGAACATGACTATTCCCTATGGGTGGGCAAAACGGCCCATGCTGCAGCGGATTCCGCAGATGGACCAAGACATTCCTATCACCGTGGTCTACGGAGCACGTTCATGCATCGATGGCAATTCTGGCAGCACTATCCAGTCCCTGAGACCAAAGTCTTACGTGAAGACAATAGTAAGTTTGCGTGTTAAGCGGTTGCTCGGTTCCTTTTGTGGATTAAGATCCTGTCTGTGTGGTTTTTATACCAGCTGGGGAAACAATAGCCCTTTGGTTTAAGGACCGGTGTAATAACTTCTGATTTCTTTAACAGAAAAAGAGAAAACAAGTTTTAGATCAAAGAACAAACAGACAAAAGAGTATTTCCTAGAGTACAAAAGAGTAAGAAAGTTCTAGAAGCTGAATCAGGTCTTTGAACAAGATCACTTCTCTTCTTTACAAATTTTTTTGCTTTAGTGTGCTAGTATGGACAGTGTTTGTGGTGACTGGTAAGCACCTGGGGGTTTGTCTGTCTGTTTTAAACCACAGCAGTCTTAATGTCTGCATGCGTGTAGGGCATGGTCAGGAGGCTCTCACAAAGTGTTCCAGCCCGTTCTGTAGGATGCTTCTCTTTCTCTGGTCAGAGAGTGGTTGGTGCCTGGGGTCTTGGAAGCATCTTTCTGTAAGTCATTACAGAAAGACCTGGTGTTGTCTTTCTGCTGGAGCACACAGGGGTTTTATCATATGTTATTTCTAAATAATTTTTACTTGGAGTTGTTTTCTGTTGTTTTTTAAATACACTACATAAGCTATATTTCAGGCAGTGTGCTCCCACTGGTGGACTTAAGAGGGAGTGTTTTAACAGGGGTAGGAGAAAAGTAGATTTAAACTCAAATCAATCTTGACTTAAAATAGCTAAGTGTCTTTACTGTACAGTGTGGTGATGGCTTGCTTCAAACTCGTTTTGGCAGAAGTGCAGTACCCACTGTGTGTAGTTATTTAAGCACTTAATTTTTTCATGTAGTTAGGGGGAAATAACCAAGACCAGAAATGTGTTGTTTCCTTCCCCCCCNGCTTGGCACAGTGGTAGTTAATTGGAGGCCTGAAATGTGCTTCCAGAAGGCTAGAAGATCTTCAGCACTGTGGTTCATCACTTACCCTAGTGCTTCTGTAGTGTCTTCCATCTAACTTTGATAAAGAGGGAATTCAGATGTTTAGATGTTGTCTCTCAGCCAAACGCTTATAGGACTAACCCGGTACTTTGCGGGGCTGATTGAGCAGAGAACAAATGAGATGAAGGTAGTTCAGAAATCTGAAATGTGCAGTATGTTCCCGGTTTGTTTTGCTTCACCCTTGTTTCCTGTTTAGCAAAGTTCCCTCAAGGGGTGAAGCAAGCATTTGGTTTCCTGATGCTTACCGACTCCCTCAGGTTGTATGGTACCACCTCCTGGCAGCACTTGCTCCACCTGTAGCACAGGCTGGGTGCAGGAGGTCAGTTCAAGTTTGGAAATTGTTCTTTCTAAGTAACAGTGTATCAGGTAGCTTGTAGAAGTCAAGTTTTGGGGAGAATGTTCCTCACCTACGCCAGCATTTGTTGGTTTATCACATTGCTGTCCTCTTCGCCTCGTCCTCCAGGCCATCCTTGGTGCAGGCCACTACGTGTACGCCGATCAGCCCGAAGACTTCAATCAAAAGGTGAAGGACATCTGTGACTCCGTGGACTGACTGGCTGCTGCTCCTCAGGAACTGATGCCCCAGATACCGCGTCCTAGCAATACTCCGTAGGAAATTACTAAAGAATGAGACCTGATGGAGCAAGCTCTGTTTGCACACTGTTTCTTCTAAGAAGCAATTTGCACACTTAAACCACTTAGTGCCTTTTGGGGAGGTTGGAAGCACGTTGTGTACAGTTTTGAGGTTTGTTTTTAGATCATTGACCTGCCATATATGAAATTACTTACAGCTTTTTTTAAACTGGAATTTTCTTCAAAATGCAAGTGAATTTTGTGCACCTGTTGAACTCTGTATAAAGATGCTGAATCCTCCACTAACACAGATCTTTCTCAGTATAGATAGAATGTACCACTTGTGATTTAATTTTTTCATAAACATTCATATTTTCTAGTTGATGTTTCATAGCCAGAGTATGAAGTTGCTTACATATTTTGTTTATGGAATCCAGAACTCCATATCCAATATTTTAAGAGGGTTGGGTGTTTTGTTTTTTTTTTTTAATTAGAGTGATAACAGCTTATGAAGCTGATTTTGGGAGAGAGATAGGGCCAAAATAATGAGCAGTGTTTGTCACTGAAAAAAAAAGTATGTTACTTTGTGAGGAATTAGGGCTCAATATTAGGAAATCTTTCTTCTGTCAGATTTTATTTCTATTTATCTCCAGGCAACTTTTTCCACGTGTGCAGCTTTACAGAAGCCTCAGTTTGTAAGAGTCAGTGATGCCACCAGCGCTCATGCTTCCATGAGTGTTCTCTGCATAGATTTCATGCTGTAAAGTACAGAACATGGCTTGTTAGTTGCTCTGTTTTTAACGCTTTGATTGCTGCAGGATTTGCTACTTGCCTAAACCTAGCAAGCGTTGAGGAGTTGGCAGGAAGACTTGGCTCAGGGCTGGGGAATGGTCATCTGGCTGGCGAGCAGTTCCCTTTTCCTTTGGGTAGAACTTGGGGCTGCTTTGCAGTCAGTTCGGGGTGGGAGGGGGTGGGCACAGGGATGCTTTGCACCAGGGTGGCGCATTGGGGTTAACGTGCAGCTCCTTTGGGGCAGGATTGGCACTGCAACAAACAATACCGCTGTCACAGGCTGTAATCACACGCTCTGGAGGTTCTTTATACGATTATATGTTTTAATTGAGTGTGGTGAAATCAGAGGTAGTCCGCTCCCTGCATCTTCTTGAAGCTGTAGTTCGATGTGACCTCTTCACAAGCTTTGTAAATTATATTAAGCAAAAACTTTGTCACTTTAAAGCCAAACTGTATGGTGGCTTGTTTTTTAACAGCAAGTTTACATGGAACAATTGATTGCTTTAAATGTTGAATTGACTACTAAAGGATTCTTGAAACTTTTTCTACCTAGCAGATCGGAATGAATGCTAGCACGTCTTAGGGACGTGGGGTTCTGTGCAGTGTTGCTCGCTTTAAGGAGTTGTTGCACAAATTTGTGAGAAAGAACACATACCTAAAATCTTCAGGAGATGCTCAGTGTCCCTGGCTGAGCATGATGTTTCTCTCTGGAGGAGGTGGATGTCTGTATGGTGCTACGAACATCCAACAGTCTTTGTGACTGCCTTGACTGCCAGCACTTGATATCTAACAAGCTAAGGATTTTAATTAAAATAAATTATTGATTTCAATTACTGGCACTTAGATGCCAGAGTTTTTAAACAAGTTTATATGTTCTTTGCTAAAATCTCGAGTTCAGAATGGAAAATCAAATTTTTGAATATGAGCTCCACAGCATCAGCCATGCCACCTGTAGGCGGCATGCGCCTGCCTGCAGCCTGTATTTTTTCACCCTTTTGAATGTTGAATTTGCATTTATAAACTTAAACAGTTATTTCAATTGTGTTCCAAAAATGGATGCAAAAATGCATTTTGTGTATCTCCCAAATAATGAAAGGTGAAAGAAGCTATTGGCATTGTCAGATAGCACTTACCGATGGGAATTCTAGATTCCACATCAAAAGATGGAAGCAGGGACAAAAATTGCACACTGAAATGAATATTCTTCTGAATATCCCTTGCTTTTTCAGCTCATTGTACTAATAAGACTTACTGCTTAAGTTTTGCACAATAAAAAAAATCTAAAATGTTGTGTTTGATTAATGTTAAGACATGATGTTGCTTTTGTAAAAAATGTGTGTGTAATTAAATGCTGGCAATGAAGAGTAATTAATGAGTTGGGCTGAACCATCCAAAACACATCAAAAATGCTGTAAAGCTTTCTGTTCAGATGTCTTGGTGTTCTCAGGGCTTCTTGTGAAATGCCGTACTGGAGAGGTGAGCGTCCTGTCCTTTCTGGCATCAAAACGGAGACAGCTTTGTGTCAGAGGCCAGGGCATAACAAAAAGAATCCAAAATATTAATAAAAATCCAAGATTAACTGTTGAAGTCTCCGGGACACGCTCTTCTTCCGAAGGCTGTTGCGATAAAAATTTATTAAAGTAGCTTAGTGATATTTCGTTTGCATGGCTCAGTTCGTCTTGTTACTTATTGAGCCCTGCCACATGAGATTTCAGTTCTGAGAAACTGATTTTCAGAGCAGCAATGTTTTGATAAGGCTCTATAATAAAATATCCTCCGCTGCCACAAGGACGTCCCTGCCTCTATCTGATGGTGAAACGCAGCTGAAACGTGAACCCGGAGGCTCTGAGCTGGGCTCTGGGTCGGGACAGGAGGAGCACTGCCTGCGCCTTGTGTCACCTGCTCCGAGGCAGTGCTGGCATTCCTTCTCCAGCCCCCGTACACCAGGAGAAGGAGGCAGGCGCTGGGGTGTTGGCCTGTCATGGTGCTTTTCTCACCTGTTTAACGGGCCCACACCAGCCGGGTCTGTGTGCAGCGTTCACGGTGCTCCTGCCTCCCTGCTACCTGCAGTGCTCTGCATTCTGTATGTCAAAAGCTTTGCTGCACGTACTGGAGCGTGCCCTCTGAGTATGTGTGCTATTTTGACAACTGCCTCTGTAGTGCTTGCATCCAGCATTCTCCCAAAAAATTAACAGTGTTTTAGTAATCTGTTAATTTGAGATGCAAAATCTAGAAATACTTGCCATGTATTTTAAAAATACTAACAACCACAAGTGTATGAAAATTCAGAAATTTTTGGATGTCCACATAATTAGCACCAAATCGAAAGTGGGGACTGGTAGAAGCTGAGTGCATGTTGCACATACAGTTTGTGCCTTGCTTGCAGAGGAAAGTCAGCAGGCTGGAACACCTTTTTTTTGGAAAGCTGGGTGATGGGTGTGAGGCAAAGCGCTCCCCCCAAATGCACAGTGAGAGGTAAATGTGCTTTGAAAATCAGCTGCTGCAAGAGCTGGATCTCCATACATTAGCAGGCCTGTTTCTGCACCTCTGAATTCCCCTAGTCCATGTGCAAATCGCTGGGAGCTGCACGTAGAGCGAGGTGCAACCGTCGCTGTGTAGCTTCCCGATATTTAAATGCATGCCTGAAATGCAGCAGCCTTTCTGCTGACCTCATTCGGGGACGTTTGCGTTCACCCGGAGCTCAGACCTGAAGCCGAGGCCGAGCAGCCCGCAGGGCACAGTCCCACATGGGGCAGGGATCCCTCGAAAGAGGTTCCTGCGCTCCTGGGGGACGTGGGGCTGGCCGAGCCCTTCAGCTGGGCACTGAGCTGCTGCCCGAGGCTTTGTGGATTTGCCTCGCGAGTGCCCTCAGCAGATGAGCTGCTGAAAGCAGGACTGAGAAAAAAATAACCCTTCTGCAAACGTGCTGTGGCCATATGGGACAGATGCGCTGCTGGTGGGCTGCGTGGGGTGGGGACCTGCAAATGATGACTACTGAGGGTGGTGGGGAGCGGTCTGTGGGCCGTAGCCCAAGGGCAGCACACATCTCCAGCAGCTTTCCAGCACCAGCACCTCCACCTCAGCATGCGGTCGCTGCATGTCACTGTCACGGCAGAGTGACCAGGAGGCTCCCGTGAGGCTCTGCCGGGGACAGGCCCGCTGTCCCTAAAGAAAGGGCACCCCAGCGGCAATGTGACCTCAGCACCGGGGGCAAAACACCTGTCCCAGGTGGGAAGGGAGCACCTGGGAAGGGAATGCTGGTGTGCCTTGGGACCGGCTGCCCCTACAGCCAGCTCCCCCGTGCCTGCTCCCCGGCAGGTCCATGCCAGTGGGAGCTCTGCTGCTGGGCAGGTGGGCCACGCACGCACACGTGTCTCAACAGGATATTAAAGAGCAGGGCTGATGAAAGCGGGGCGTGAGGTGAGCTGAGCAGGTTTATCTCCTCCCCGTAGCACGCAGGGAACATCCGCAGCCGGCAGCACCCTCCTCCAGCTGCCCTGGAGGAGCAGCCTGGCCCCTCCCGTGGGGCTGGTGGGGACCAGGAGCAGCTCTCAGGGCAGAGGGACCAGGCTTACCCTGCCCGAGGCTGCCAGGTCGCTTTCTGGCTGCCCGACCCAATAATAGCTTTATTGCTGTTTCCCCACAGTCACTTTTTCTCCTTCCTCCTCCCTCCTGGTTTTGCGGTCTCTGGATAGAGAGATATTTTTAGGTCTCTAAATTACTTTTCAGATCTATTCTAAATTTATCTCCCAATAATCCCAAGTCTTCAAGTCGCAGGAGTGAGATTCGCGTCTGCAGGAGTGGCTGAAAGCAGGCGCAGGGCTTTGGGCACCTTCCCCACAGCCCCCTTCCTCCTCCTCTTCTTTGCCCCCACCTCCACATGACTGTCCCCTGCCTTCCCTGACCTGGTTCTTGCCTCCCTTCAGCCGCAACACCACGGGTGCAAAGCCAGTGTGGCTTTGCAGCTGTGACACATTTCGCCCTGGAGCCTGTTGTACCTGCAGAGCTTCCTGTGGGGGAAAAAATATAAAATCATAATGTTTCGGAAAGATAACTGAGAAATTTGGTGTTATGAATATGATCGTGCTGCAAGCCCCAGGCAAAGGCAGGAAGGGGACCCAGAAGCCCACATCCCTGCTGCACAACTCCTGTAGGGTGCTGCTGTGCAGAGCTAGAAAACAGCAAAACTTCCCGGTGCTTCTCCAGAGCCTGGAGCCCTTTGATCTGCTTCCATCTCCTCCCTGCAGCGCGTGAAGGACAAACCCTTCCTCCCCACTGAGCATTTCACACCTGCCTCAGCCAGCCAGCCCCAAACCCCTCTATAATTCCTCTGTCAGAAACCAGTGCCAACATTTTATCTCCTGACCTCAGCCAAGGAAGCCTCAGGCTGTCGGCACGGGCTGTATCCCATCACCCCAATCCATGGGGCTGTCAGGGCGGAGTGCTGCCAGTTCCATTCCTCCCATCCTTCTCACCGGTGGGGAGAGAGGAGAGAAGAGGTGGGAAGGGGTTAACTCTTGCTGTCTTAAAGCAGGAGGCTGCCTGCCAGTTTTAGGAAAAGCTGCAAGTCATGCTGCCAGGACTGGGGAGGAGGAGGAGGAGGCCTGAAGTCTCTGGGATGCTCTAAGCAAAGTGCCGCAGTGCAAACCCAGCCCGCTGGCACTGCACGTGGGGAGAGACGGAGCAGGGGGCTCTGCAGAAGCGCTGCTGCCACCCTCGTGTGGCCACGTCCTTTCTCTCCACCTGCCCTGTCCCCTCCTGCCCAGCCCCAGCATTCCCAGATAAGAAATATGGGGCTCCAGGGTTGCACCTCCTCTGGGGGTTACCCCAGGGGTCCCACCCCATGGAACAAATCCCACCCCCCCCTCCATAGCTGGGGTCCTCTTTGATTCTGTTGCTTGGCAGCATGAACACCGTGCAATTAAAGGCGAGTAAAAGCAGCAATGTAATTTCCTGCCTTACATTTTTACATTTAGAGCGTATTACAGGCAGCAAAACCCAGGCTTTTGAGGGAAGCTTTGGTCAATTAAGATTAGCTGTCATTTCGCATTTATTACCATCATTTATGAGCCCTCCGTGTTGCCAACAGGCAGGAGGCGAATATGGCGCACAGAACAAATAGGTAATTGGCGGGGAGCTCGTCAGGGCCCTGACTTCAGTCCCCCCATCTCTGGCTCAGCTCTGCCCCATGAGTCAGCAGAGGGCCTGGATGGCCATTGCCATCTGGGGCTGAGGCCAAAGATGCAGGCTGGTGGCTGGCACAGCACCCCCACGAGCATGGGAATGGCAGGAGGCACCCAGGGATGGGGTGGGCTGCCCGTAAGTGTGGCTGAATTCAGGCAAAGCAAGGGGAGTGGTTCAGGTGTATAAGGTTAAGTAGGCAGCCCTAAAGGCCCTGTGCATCCGGGAGTCTTCAAAACACTCTTGTCTTTCCATCCCTTTGGTCCCTGCCTTGGCAGTGTGACTGCATAACAGCAAAATGACCTTGGGAGGGAAAGCTGAGCTGCTCCAGGATGCTGGGTCGGGTGATGGGAGCTTGTGTAACGCTGTATTTCTGGCAGGCCGTCACTGCAAAACATATGTCTCTAATCAAAGGGAGCTCAAAAAAGCACTTCTCCCCTCCGCTGCTATGGCACTATTTGAAAGGCATGTGTTGTTGGGAGAACGGGGGTTAAATCCCTAAGTGTCCTCCATTGTGTGATGTGTACTCATTGCTGCATAGACCTGGAGTGAAGATAAAACAGCTCATTGCTCAGGAGTAGCAAACCAAAAGCACCATGAGAAAAGGGAGGGTTACTGGGTCCCCACTGTCCATCCCGCTCCTTATTGGGCAGGGCAAACACGGCCCTGTCAGGATCTCCTTCCCGAGGGAGGTGCTCCACAGCACCGAGCCCTTCCGGGCGGTTTATCGTTGCAGAACCAGCTGAAAGCAAACGAAAACCAGCACCATTTGATCTTGGACCTCGGAGGAGGTTGGGCCACTCTTGGTGTGCCTGGACAACGGGCCGCACAGAAGTGTACACTCCAGGCCGAAGGCTCAAGGAGCCCCTGTCAGCCCGCCTTGTCTCCTCACCATTAGTGATTTGTCCTTCCTTTCGAACACCGGCCCAGCCCTGAATCCTTTCAAGCAGCTGGCGACAGGACAAAATAGACTTGGAATTACACTGACTCACCTCTGAATCCCTTTCTGCAGCATCACCATCACCTCGCTGGGGTCACGAGGGACCTTCGGGCTGTCAGGCAGTCACGTGGGGAAGGACGGGTGCCCGTGCTTTGAGTTGCGTTTGTCGCTAATGAGCGGAACCCACACCCTTTCCTTGGAAAAGAAGTTCCAGAAAATTACAGACCATGAAAGAAGAACTTGCCCCTTGTTATAGCTGATGATTATATGTGATTATAATGTAGAAACACAGTATACAAGGATTATCTTTGCATGGGCTGGGATGACTCCTGGTAGTAATGTCCTTTCGGGGAAGCTGTCGCACTGCTTTCAGAACAGACTTCCTACCAGCCTTTTTCCCCCCAGTAACACCTCCTGCTTTTCCCCCCAGTAACACCTCCTGACAGGGCAGCAATTTCCCTGTCCTCTCAGTCAGGCCGCAGGATGGAAGCTTGTTGTCCTCCTAAAGCCCCTCAGCTCTGAGTGACTCCAAGAAACCTTCACTTGGGGTGCTGGGAAAAATTCAAACCAAGCCAGTGTGTTTTTCATGATGGGGAAGATGCTCATGACTAAAACATTTCTTTGCTCTTAGAGAAGGCAGTGAGGGACTGGTACAAATACAGTGGATCTCTGGCAAAATCACAGCACTTACTCTTTTGGGCAGAGGATGAATTTTCTAATAATTTGCAAATAAATTGGATAATTTGCCTGAGTTAGAAGCACTTTGAAAAACACATCCTTTGACAAATTTAGCAGTAGGCTTCAGACATCTTCTTCCCCGGAATGCACCAGAGGAAATGCATTTCAAGAGGAAATTTTCTCCAGCCTTCCCTCACAGACAATGCATTTCTCCCAAGTGGAGTTCATGTTCTCTCAAGGTCTGTAGGTGTGCTCCTGCCCCACTGCTGAGAACTGGAGCTCTGTCAGCCTTCAGGAGGGACAGGCAATAACCACTGCCCCAGAGATCACCCCATTTCGTATGGGATCAAGCTATCCCCACGTGTGGGGTCTGCAAGACTGCCCCAGGGCTCGTGTTCCCCTTCCTCCTAGCTGCGATGCTCTGTTTCCCAGGGAACTGGAGAGCGGGTCTGTGTGACATTCCCCGCCCGCTCCTTGGGACTGCTGCTTGGGGCGTGCTACGGGAGGAAAATGGGATGAGCCGCCTGGAGGCTGCCTGGGTTTGAAAGGAAACATCACCCGGGGAACCTCTCCACCTTGGGCTCTCACTGGGTGTGAAATGATGCTTTCAAACCAGCCTCGTGTGCATGGTCCTGCCACCGCCTGCAAGCGATGAGCACAACCCCTGTGTGGTGCAGCCCCAACGTCCAGAGCCCCTCAACCATGGCTGCCCATGTGGAGTTAATGCACCCAACCATGCTGTCCCACCAGGTTCCCTTTACGGAAAGAAGTGGCCCAGCTTCTTCTTGGTGGCGTTTCCCCTCCTGGCTTGGGGTGGCTGGACCTGCAGTCGCATCCAGCACTGGGGGGCTGGGGAACGACCCCGTGTACCTGCTCTGTGCGCACCAGAGCCGACCTCCCAAGAAAGCAAAGTGCTGACCACAGTTCTTCCTCCTCCTCTGCTTGCTCTCCAGCAGTAATGCACATGTGCTTTGTCCATAAATATATTATTTTGTGTTCCTGCCAGCCCAGACTAATAGGGCTAATGTTTCCTGAGGAGCAGCCCAAAGCTACATTAGCCGCAGATGTTTGATTGATTTAAAACAAAGAGCCCGACCGCCAAACTGCTCCATATGGTTTCTCTTCCTGTCACTTTGCCTGCAGGGTTATCTCTGAAATGCAATTAAGGTGCTTAAAAGTACATTTTCAGGAAGATGCAGAATTGATGAGGGTGGGTTTGCCGATGGGTGCCTCCAAATTGTTAGAGCAAGAGCAAGGAAAGTCGTGTCCTAGCCTTTGCAGCTGCACACATGGTTGTTCCACTTATGTGAAGATCTTAAATAGCAGGGCAGGCCAAAAAATGCCCCCATTGTCAAGACTTTGCCATAGATGTACTTTGCCAGTACTTGTGTCTCCTGATATTCTGCTCATTTATTATTGAAGTCAAACGTTTCTCTAATTAGATATTTGAAGTGCTGCAGTGATTACGTTCAGCCCCACCTCTGCCCCACTCCCGGGGCACCGGAGACACCCCCATGCGCCTTGCTGCAGACCCAGCTCTGCCCAGCTCTGGCCACGAGGCGGGTGCCGGCCCCATCCAAGCACCAGAAGACCTCCAAACAGGTGCTGCGGACCTGCACACCAAGCCCCTGTAGGAACCCCACTCCATCCCAAGCCCACAAGGAGCACAGCTTCGGGTGGCCAGCAGTGAAAGTGGCAGCCAGCATTCGTCTTGTCCTTAGCTCAGCCATTACAGGCAAGCAGCAGCCCCCTACACTGCACGTTTAAAGATCTCAAATTCTTTGGCTTCTGAAAACAGATTGGTTTTAATCCTCTTCCATGGAAATTCCCCAAATAAATGCCTGGCATCTTGATCCACAACTTGGTGCCTAAGGTGACCTGAGGGACAGCTGGGACCTCGGAAATTTTTGCCCCTGCCTGGACCACTTGTAAAAATCCCAAACCATGGATTTGAGCAGGGAATCCCAAGCCATCATATAGAATTAATTCCATTTTATACAAAATAGAAGTAATTACATTGCAACAGGTCTGAAGATCCAAGGCAGCAGTACATGCTGTAAATACACAGCAGCTCCTGCACAAGCATGGGATAATTACCTGGTGCTCAACTGTCTTCCGACTAGACCCCTGTTAACCTTGTCCTTACCTCTTTCAGAATTAAAATCCTAAGGTAATTCATCATGGAAATCCTTGGTAACTTCAAGTATAATTGCTAAGTAATTTTCAAGCATGTGTAATTACCATGCCCGATTAATCTCATCAGAAGTCTTAAAGCCAGGTTGTTTAATGGGCCGCAGATCTAAATAAACTCCCCGATATACATGCATATATATGCGTGCACGTGAGCCTGTTTGTACAGGAGAGAAGGAGCGAGGCCCTCCAAAATCCATCTTCCTCTGTAGCCTGCTTTATTCCCTAATGAGGCGTTTTTAGAAATATTACCCTGTTGTTGCATAGTCCCTAAATGCACATGCATGATCAACACTGCCCAGGTCTCCACAACCATTGAAAGTGAAATATTTCACAGAAAACTGATTGTACAAACACCACCATGTCGCACTGTGTTTATTTTCTTTCAAGGGCTTCCAGAGCAAATGTTCTTCAGCTACAGACAAGTGGGGAAGCTTGCTTGTGTCTTTTTTGCCCATGCTGCAAAATCAACCTGAGAGCTGAAACCTCAGCTCTTTTTCTCCTCTTGGCTTTCAGCCCCAGCCAGGGATGGGAAGCGTGGATCAGAGGAGCCTCCCCGATCCCACTGCAGGCCTGGAAGACCAGGTCCCTTTTGGGGTGGATGCAGAGCACACCAGGGCGAAGCACTGCCCCAGGGACCCCCGCAGCGCTGCGTGGGAAGTTCGTCAGTGACAGGCTCTGTTAAGAACAAAGATCAAGCACCTAAAGCCTTTGGTGCTGGCTGGAGTCACCTCATGAAACACAAATTTCTGCCCAGCAATTTGCTGTAGTCTGAAGACTTTGCCTCTGAACTGAAGGGGGACCCACAGGGACCCAAACGCACAGCTCAGAAACCTCAAAGCAAGACAAGTGTTACAGGCCCTGGGTCCTTAGAGCTGAACAGGTTCTTCAGGCTTTGAATGCATTTTATAGAAAGCTCTCAGAAAAGCTTCTTGAAACACAGAGCAAGATTCGCTGAATGAAATTTGAGAAAAATGACTAAACAGTTCAGGAAAGAGAAATATAGTATTTTCTCCCACATTCTGCAACTTCACATTTCCAGAGGAGGTTGAATCTGCAATTTCATGGTGTTTCTCCTTTCTTGTGGGAAATGATCTTCAAAGAGAAGTGCCAGGAACACTGCCAGCCATGCTAACGCAATAGGAGCATCACGTGCAGCGCACCTCCCTGGCGCCTGCAGCCAGCCTCGTCCCCTCCCTTCCCACCCTTGCAGACACTGACTGGCACCTGCCCTTGAGTGTTGCCGTCCCTGGGACAGCCCCGCTGCCTGCTCTGCAGAGGACGGATGCACCCCTGCCTCTCTGGCTCTGGGAAAACACTGCAGAGAGTCTGCTTTCCACTGGAGAGCAGCAGACATGGCCCTAGGACGAGATGGCTTTGAGCAGCAGGAAATGTTGATGTGGAGGGAGGCTTGTTGATAGGAAATGGTGTGGCACTGAGCCAGTGCCAGCTTCAGACCCTTCTCTTATTTTTCTCTAAGCTACAGCAAATTCAGCTGGTTCTCGGAGCTGCGTTTTATCTCCCCTTTGGGAGCTTTCTGGGTCAGCTGTATAAAAATGCATTTATTCTTAAGGGGGTCAGTAATCTGCCATGGTAGTGATGTATGAGTGAATGGGGAGAATACATAAATTTCTGGCACTGCAGAGAGAAGAATCCCGGAGTTTTGTTATCTGTAGAAACGGAGCATGGGCTCTGTCACTTTGTGTCACGACAGCCAAATTAAACAAATGGAATCTGACAGGAGGAAAAGAAACAAAGGACTTCTATCCAATTACTTCCAGAAGAATATTAAATTATGAGGGTGCTTGATTTTATGTTAGAAAGTAAGTATTTAAATGCACCTAAAGTCCTTCAGATTCTGAAAGATGGGTTTATCCACACCTGAGCTGCAGGGGACACTCACTCCTGAAAGGGAAACAGAGGACGCAGACAGCGGCCTCGATGGAGGCTGTTGGCTGACATATGCAGGTGGCATGGCCAGGAACAGTGTCTCCACAGGTGTTGAGGGGAGGGAGGGGACCACAGGAACAGCCAAGGCAAAACACAGCGATGGGGGCTCCATGCACACGTGGAACAGGAGCCACATGAGTGGTACATGCAGGGTACAAGGCAGACAGCTCCATGGAGGAAGACAGAACAGGACTTTGGTTGAAGCAGATTGCTCAGGGGAGAGAGTAAACCAGAGAGCTGGCAGCGCCAAACACCACACTTCGGGAGACAGGTCAGCTTCAGATATGCCTCAGAGGATATTTTCTGCTGGAACAAATGCCCAGCAGGGGGGTGAGATGCTCGCCAAGAGTGCAGCAAGGGACAGGATAAAGCTAAGTTTAAGCTGTGTGAAAGTCCAACCTGACCCTCAGAAAAGTTGAGTGGACTTTTTGACAAGGAGGACACCAAGATCAAATGGTCTGCTTGAGAGGTGGATTATGCAAAGGCGCCTCACAGAAGGAATACGGCTAGCAAAGACAAATTCCAAATCCTTGCAAGCTCTGGCATATCTGACATGTGCTGCTGAGGCAAGCGGTCAGAGCAGGCTGCAGCAGAACCGAGATGCGTCATCGGGGAGTGGGAGCATGAGACAAAGACACTTTCCCTTGGGTACGCACAAGGAAGAGGAAGGTGAAATTGTCAGGAAACATCAAGACGCTCATGACAGAGAGAAAACAGACACTAGAAGACAGCTGTGAGCAGGGACGTGTGATGGCCACGCGCTTCCCCAGGACACAGGTAGCCTCCTGCTGCCACCACCCGGGGGACTGGCCTGTGTAGCCCATGACCATGTCCAACAGGAGGTCACCCCGGCCTGGCCTGCACAGGTGGGTCTGGGAGCTGAGGGGCAGCGCTGGGACAGGGTGCCACACCAGCGCACAGGGCTCTTGGCAGGAGGCCCAGGTGCGGCGACGGGCGAAGGAAAGCCTTTGGTGGTCATCGGGGTTTGCGTGCTCACATAGCAGCAACACTCACAAGCAGCAGCTCTGGCCAAATTTGGGGGTAATTTATACATGTTCTGCCATTTTACCTCTGTCCATACGAGGTGAGCAGCATCCCAGTTCAAGAAGCTGTAGGCAGCTTCTTTGGATTGCGGGCTGGTACAGTCAGGTCCTTCCGTCACCAAAGATTGAGGCAGGGAGGGGAAAAGAGAGAGAAGGCCAAAATCCTTTCTTGCGTACCCTGCTGTAAGTCCAGAGTAATCACATTAAACATAATGAGCCTCCACACTTCCTTCCCCACTCCCACTTGGGAGCAGTCATTTGCTGCGGGCCAATTCCTGCCATAAATGACGCCCCTACCTATCAAGCTGGCAGAAGTCTCCTGACCAGAGGACTGTGGGGAGAAGAAATCTGCTTCCCTTTCCTGCCTCTTCTTCTTCCTCCTCCTCCTCCCCCTCCAGAGAACCTGCACTCCCAAGGGTGCTGCTTCACACACTTGTTCGGTGGTGCAGCTTTTTATCAGAGAAGACCACAAGCAGCACACAGACACGCTCAGCGCCCCGCAGGCCTGGTCCCTGTGGGGTGGGCCACCTGCAGCCCCCATCACCCCGGGGGTCCTTGAAGCTGCCCCCAGCTGGGAAGCCTGCTGAGGGAGCTGTGGAGCTATGCCCCATGATTTTCACATTCCCATCTATTTATTCGCTCTGTGCAGGGTGAAGAGGAGCAGTGCTGGCTCGCAGGGAAGGCTGCAGCAGCCCTTCAGGGACAGCATCCTACAGGCCAGCAGCTTGCCCCGCTCCCTTCTGACAGCGCGGGCTGATACATGCTGGCTGTAATTGTAATCAAAGTTAATTGAATCCTGGTGTGTGGTTGCTGAGCAACTAGAGACATTCATTCCGAGGAGACGGGGACCACAATACATAACCTTGAGGAAAGCTGGGAGGGCAGCCACCTAACCCTGGTGCTGCCCGTGGGTCACAGGGGAATGCTGGTGTTTGTGGTAGAAAATCCAAGGGGAAAGCATTAGGGTTGGGTCTTTTACCACAATTTGGAGAGACTGGCTCAGATTGGGAATAGGGTCGCATATGGATGCAACACATCAAAGCCCAGCTTCTCAGAGGACAGGAAAATAGCCAGCTGAGTCAGGCTGGGCTACAGGTGGCCCCTGCTGAACTCCTGCTGCTTGTCCTCCTCCTCAGACGTTGAAGAGTGTACGGCCACGTGAGTGCCACCACTGACTGGGAGCCAAGCCCCCAGCCATGGTGCAGCCCCGCTGTGCCCTCATCAGGGCCGTTTGTGTGATGAGGAGATGCCGGGAGGCCGGCCGGCCTGGCACCTGCCGCCTGGGGGGACAGGATGCTGGGGGCTGATTAAGTGCTGCTGCCGAGAAGGGGTCCTGCCGTCAGCGCGTCAGCAATCAAGGAGAAATTTTTCTTCACTTTTTTTTTTTTCCTAATTGTTACTATTTTCTCCAAAGCCAAAGAGTTTTCCAGGAATTTAAAGGCCCCGAGGTGTACCAAGGGAAGGAGGGGGCAGCAGCCTGCCAGGGAAGGAACCAAAATGTGATGGGAGCCCATGCACACAAGGTGACTCCTCCCTCCCCTGCCCACTCCTGCCAGACCCCACCCTTGCACTACATCTTTTGGAAAAGCAGGCACCACAGAGCATCACACTCTGGCAGTCCCCTGCAGGAGCCATCTCACTGGGCTTTGTCCCACCAGGGCAGCAGCATGTGTGTGACAGCTTCACCCTACTCATCTGCACGGGGCCCTCTCCTGAGGGGCTGAGAGCACAGGACCTACAGAGTTTCACCTTGGCTGCAGGTGGGGTGTCACCATGAAATGGCGGGTCTCCTCCCAGCCCTCTTTGGTGGCATGCAGTTTGAAATGGACAGACATGATGGACAGACCTGGACCAGCTGAGGCAGGAGATTCAAAGCCTGTTTCCACCTCAGTTTGACGTTTATTCCCATGTTACAGACTTTTTTTTTTTTTTTTTTTTTTTTTCCTTTTTTAACTGTAAAGGAAATATTAATTTCATGCTTGGCTTGGCTCTCAAGCAGCATTCTCCATCCTGCATCCTGATGTGTCTGCTCCTCCAAGCCAGGGGCTGCAGGGCTGCTGGGCACCATCACAGGGGCATGACCCACCCCACCCCGCCTGGCCCCACAGTGGTCTCAGCCCCTTGCTGGAGCATCCCCACCACGGGCTTTGCTTTGTGACTTTTCTGACTGCGCTGCTCTTGAGGAGGCAGCTGTGCTCAGAGGAAAAATGTCACTGCAGGCAGGCATTTGGGGGTGGTTTGGGGGCTGTTCCTTACGGGTACCCAGCTCCACAGTGTCCCCGTGCTCTCCAGAGTGGCAGCAGGAAACAGGTTTCACCACTGCCCCTTGTTTTATCTTATTCTCTGGACATCTCCCTTCGTGCCTACCCTTTCCAGGTGGCACCTCGGCAAGTTTCAGTTCGTGCTTTTCCTATTTGAAACTGCATGAGAAGAGAGATGAGAACCACCCTATTTACCCCAAATAAAAAATCTAAAGCCCAACAGATAATGGGTAAAACCTTGAAGCTAGACCTTTAAATGGCTCCTGATCCCTGGAGAACGGAGAAGTGCAGCATGTGCCCGCTGTACTTCATGAGTTCTGGGTTTGCCCACTGCTGTAGGTGCCAAGCCGACTGTACGTGCAGCCTGGGTGTTTCTCTGTGGTAGAATCCAAACAAATGTTTGAACATGCCAAAATCCACTTACATGTCTTGCCATTTTTTCTGAGCATTTGCCTCTAAGTAAATCCTCATACTTTTGATGCGTTTACAGAGCCACGACTGGCCCATTTTCAAATTTGCTATCAAGAATTTCAAGGTATTAAAAAAAAATAAAATCTATGATATATGTGTGCCCAGGAAAATACCTTATTTCAATTTTTGTTACTTTTTCTGAGTGGCATTTATTTCTATATCCCTCCGGTCTTCCGAAATTTCTTTCTTTAAGTAGCCACACAGAATGCAAATACAGGAGCAGCAGTTTTGGTAACTGGCTGGGTGACTGCAGATTTACGCTGACATACATGCTGTGCCCAGGGCTGAATTAATAGTGCCACTGAAGATTTTGTGTGTCCTGCTTTCTTCGGTCTGATGTTAGAAATGGAAACATAGCAACACCTGCACAGAAGAAGCACAGATGACATGCGTACGTATTTAATCTATACTTTTTATTTATTCTCCAAATTAGGATATTGTGGAGGTTACTGTTCCAGAAATGTCATCAGACTCCTCTGTTTCTCTCCTACATAGGCAAGTGGTTGCATATTTGTAGAAGTTTCACTGCTGACTTCAAACCAGTTTTATGCCCAGACATTTTTGTTGTCTTCTGTAAAGTTTGTCTTAACTCCTCTCAGTGTAACTAAGAGCAGATCCTAGCCCACAATAAGAAATCCCTCACTTGTCTCAGCAAATACTGCTGTCCACTTGTTACTTTCAGAAAAACCTAAGCCAGACTTTGTTTTTCCATTCAGAAAAAAA